>JZKD02S1609358.1:290523-305146 GCA_000966675.3 Picea glauca | reverse complement strand
GACATGTTGACAAGGTGCTACAACTACTAAAGGAACAACAACTATATGCCAAACCATCCAAATGTTTCTTTGGAGTGAAGGAGGTAGAATATTTGGGTCATATTGTATCTCATGAGAGTGTCAAGGTAGACCCTAACAAGATTAAGGCAATGATGGACTGGTTGATTTCAAAAACATTGAAGAATCTTAGAGGATTTTTGGGTTTGACAGGTTACTATCGCAAGTTTGTTCGACACCATGGAAGAATAGCAACACCTTTAACGACACTAACTAAGAAGGATGCATTTTCATGGAATCTGGAAACAGCTAAAGCTTTTGAACAACTTAAAGATGTTATGTGCAAAGCTCCTGTCTTGAACACTCCAGACTTCACAAAAATCTTTATTATGGAATGTGATGCCTCAGGAAATGGAATTGGTGTTTTCCTAATGCAAGAAGGAAGGCCCCTGGATTTTGAAAGTCGACCACACAAGGGAAAGGACTTATACAAACCCATTTATGAGAAGGAAATGATGGAAATACTACATGCATTGAATAAATGGTGTCCTTACCTAATAGGTAGGCACTTTAAGGTCAAAACATATCATTATAGTCTTAAATACTTCTTGGAACAAAGACTATCTTTAGAAGAACAACAAAAATGGGTAACCAAGATATTGGGTTATGATTTTGAAATCGACTATAAAAGAGGGAAGAAAAATGTTGTGGAAGATGCACTCTCAAGGAAGGATGAATATGTTGAGGCCTTTCTCTGTGCTATCTCGATCATCCAACCTGATTGGATAATAGAAGCAAGGGCTGAATGGAAGAATGACGAAAACGTGTGGACTCTCATTCAAAGGTTATAGCAAGATTCCAGTACATCAGATACATTTAGATGGAAAAATGATTCACTATGGTAAAAAGATCACTTATATTTATGTAAGAAATCCCAGCTCAAACAAAAGGTACTATTGGAATTTCACACCTCTCCAGTAGGAGGGCACTCAGGATTTTAAAAACCTACCATAGGGTTAAGAAGGAATTTTTTGGGGATGGCCTTAAAAATGATGTTCAAAGGTTTGTGGCAGAATTTTTGGTTTTCCAACAAAATAAGGTGGAAACAAGTAAGACCCCAGGTCTTTTACAACCATTAGCCATCCCAAGTCAACATTGGGAGAAGGTTTCCATGGATTTCATCACAGGGTTACTGAAGTATGAAGGAAAGAGTGTCATCATGGTGATTGTTGATAGGCTGACCAAGTACACACACTTTTGTAAACTCTCTCATCCCTTCAAATATAGTACAGTTGCCACCTCATTCATGGAGATAGTTCAAAATCTACATGGCAACCCAAAGATTATTGTAAGTGACAGAGATCCCATCTTCACTGGACATTTTTGGACATAATTATTTTCTTGTTTGGGTACTCATTTGTCTCATATCTCATCCTCTCATCCTCAATCCAATGGACAAACTGAGATAGTGAACAAATGTCTAGAAGGCTACCTTCGTTGCTTCGTCTCTGATAAACAAACACAATGGTTCAAATGGTTACCCTTGGAAGAATGGTGGTATAACACTTCCTTTCATACTGCAACAAAAATGACACTATTTATGGAACTCTATGGATACCACCCCCCTTCCATCACTTCTTCTCTAAAATAAAAATATAAGGTTCAATTAGTGGAAGATCACATCGAGCATTAACAACAAGTTCTCCAAATATTAAAGGAAAACTTGACCATGGCACAAAATCGTATGAAACAACAAGCAGATCAACATCGTAGTGAAAGAAGCTTTGAAGTAGGGGATTGGGTGTTTTTAAGACTACAACCATAAAAACAAATGTCCCTCAAGCAAGGCAAGAAGGATAATAAATTATCACCAAAGTACTATGGCCCTTATAAGGTGTTGCAAAATATTGGTACTATGGCATACAAATTGGAGTTGCTTGCATATTCATGAGTACACCTAGTTTTCCATGTTTCATGCTTAAAGAAGGTTATAGGTGACAAGATCCCAGTTCAAACTATATTTCCAGAACTTGACAAGGAAGGGAAAATCACATTGGATCCTGAAGCCATCATTGGAACAAGAATTCGCTAGCTGAGGAATAGATCCATTTCAGAGTATCTCATTAAATGGAGGAAACTACCGACTGAAGATTCCACTTGGGAAGATGTGTCTTTTATATAGAAACATACATATTTACTCAAGCATTGCAGACAACATTGGTCTCAAGGGGAGGGGCATGTTAAGCCCTAAATAGTGGCTCATTGCCCCTTAATTGGGGCATATTATATTAGCAATGTTATTTTATTTATGTCGGCTTTAGTCCATTAGTTGTAATTATACCTCCTAGTCTCCTATATATACCAAGGAGACATTTTCATTTTGCATCATCTTGTAATTGTAAATTTATGTGGGCATAAGGAGGTTTTCCCCTTGAAGAGGCTTATTATCTGAATTTCTCTCTTTTTCAAGGCGTTGAGTACTTATTCTGAGGTTTTTCTATGCTATATTGATATTTGGTTCTTAACAGCCTAGCTCAACCATTCGAGCCTGCTAAAGCATTTAGACTATATATTTATAAAAAAAGGGGAGACAACAACTGGAGGTCTGAGGTGGCCTTCTTCCCATGAAAATATCCAAGTAGTTATTCCATCTAACAACTTAAACTAACAAATCTGCTATAAAAGGGGAAAATGTTGGTCACTGATGCAACCAATCTTTTAACTGACCTGATATTCCTTTGATGTGAAACTCCTTGTCTACCAAGTGTCCTTAAGGGGGAATGTAACTGTCATCGTTATGCCATATGCTATCTCTGAAATTATCCACATCATCCGTTATTCATAAAGATACTAATTCGAATCCCCTTGATTTCTAGTACTTGTTGGTAGCATAATTTGGTAGTGCTCTGAGTAGCGAGCCTTTGTAGTGCCTTTACCAAATTTCCTGTGATTATGTAGTGTAACCTCCAAAATAGACAAGTCGAATGAGTAGTGCCAAGCCTATGTGTCTTCTTTTCAAAATTCAGCCTCTGTCAAAATTTCGGTAGTGCCTTCCTGGGTGTCTCTGTCAAACTTTCGGTAGCACCTGCCTGTATAATTCACTCTCTGTTAAAATTTAGGTAGCTCCCTCTTGTATGTCTACGTGCAATTTGGTAGTTCCATCATAGTTCACAGTACCATCACTTCAACATTGACTGATTTGGTAGCACCCTCGTGTAGTTAGCAACACCATTAGTCTTAGGCAATTAACAACATTATAGATAGCAGACTGATGGAACATGAAAAATAAACTATTCTGTAGTACCATAGCACTACGAAATGTCTGCGCTACTACTTTTGAAGGGATTAATTCTTTGCAAAAAACCCAAAACTCTGAACAGTAAGCACTAGGATCTTGTATAACCTGTATAGCTTGTATAGGTGGCAGATGTAGTATTTCCTTAATTACTTATCTTTGCAAAAGGGGGTTGTCTTAAAAAATGGAGCTCACCTTTCACCAATTACTTCATTAACCTAAAACTCCTTCTTGGAGAAGGAGGACTTCCCTTTGGCACAACAGTTTGCTTCCCTTTAGCAGTAATAGGCTTCTTCACTGGAACTATGCTCTCCTTGGCTATTGGTTTCTCCTTTTCAATAATAGATTCAACCAATACATTCAAGTTTCTTTGAGCCATTTCATCTTGTAACAGTTGCAATTCTACTTTGAGCTTTCTATTAAGAGATTGAAATTCGTTGTTTTTCCTATAGAGGTTCTTGAGTTGCTTATGAAGAGGTTGGTCTCTTCTTGTTTCAAATATTGCTAGATCAAGAGTGTGGTTGTAGCCATCCATGAGTTCTTTCATCTTAACCCTGTTAGACATGCCTTCTTCTTTCAAATGAGCCACCTCCTTCCTAGCATCCCTGAGTTGCCTCATAAATCTTTTGAATGTCTAGCTGCTAGGTGGAGTAGTGATGTGAACAGTCTCAACAGGCCTTTCCATGTCTTCCTCCTACTACTACACAGGGATTAATTCTTCTATCTCAATAGGCTTCTCAATTCCTTTACCTTTATATTTCTTCTTCTTTAGAAAGGAGACCTTTGGTAGGACGTGTTCTTCAAAAACCCCTTTAAGATTTTATGACCTTGTGAAAGGCCTTCTGATCTTGGTGCTAGGTGTTGAAGGAGATGAAGAGAAGTGTAGCTTCTTCCCTTTATTTGTTGTAGTTTTAGTAGAGAAAGGGACCTCTTCTAAATATAGTGCAAGAGGGGGTGAAAGGTCTCTCTGTGGAGAATGATATGTCTCCTCCTCAGTTCTTCCAACCTCCTTGATGACTTCTTGATATTGAACATGAACTCTGCTATTTCTTTTCTTGCTAGTACCTATTTGAGAAGCACTGGTGGATGTCAAAGGACTTGCTATCTGTCATTGAGGAGTAGCTACTATTTCCAATTTCATGTGAGCAATAGTAATGAAGTGCTCCCATGAGATGTTATTCTTTCTCATATCTTCAACAACCAACATTCTAATCAACCCAGAATGAAAAATGCTAGTATCCACAACCTTTGACTTGGACTGAACCATGTATGACATCTTTCCTATGCTCCTTAGAAAATATAAGGGAATGTTCATTTCAATTTTTCCGGTAAAATGCAATAGAATCCTTATATGGTACTGGTATAGTGTATTGAAACTCCCTTCACACGTGAAGTATCTCTGGATGATCCTTAATATTTTATCGAATTCTCCAACCAGATGATTTATTGGCACCCCTTTGGAAAGATTGTCAGTTTGATATTCAAGCTTAAGGAAGTGTTTGTCATAGGATGCATCCAAGGCCATGGATTTAAACCAACTCTCACCAGTGATAGGGATCCCTATAGCAGCTGAAATAGAGGTCTCATACACCTCAAATTCTATGTCCCCTACCTTGGTTTTCAGGCCATCAAAATGTAACGAAAATTGCCTTGTCACCTTAGGATGACCCCTTTGCATATTTTGGAAGAACGTGAGGCAGCCCACCATCCAAAAAAATTCTCTAGCCATGGGATCTGCCTCGAATAGATGCATGTCTTCAGGCTCAGTTCTAAGCACATTACCTCCCTTGTGCAACTTCTTCTTCTGAGGAGTCTCCATAGTTTAGGATAAAAATATTTAGAGAAATGGAGTGGTGATGACCAAGAAACAAAGAGTCAGACCTCAAAAATAATCTGATAATGAAGAGTGGCTTCCCTTTTCCAGAAAATTTCCCCAAATTTAGACTAATTACTAGCTTAGGAAACAATTGTTGTAAATTTCCCTCCCATTACTGTGTACATGTATTAAAACTGAGGAATAATCATATGGTGAAGGGATACATTGTAAAGTATTTAAAAAAATGGGTCAAAACAGTCCAATTGAAAGGTAGAGGAAGCAAGGGAAGAGGCAGTGATGTTTTGGTAACATTTCTGAGTAGCACACTGAGCATGGAGGAAAATAAACTTTCTTGGGTACTGAGAGTTTGAGAACACAACGAGCATAATTTAGGTGATGGTAGTTTCAAACTTGACAGGATGAGGTTGATACGAAAGTGTGAGGGAAAAT
The DNA here is from genome assembly GCA_000966675.3 of Picea glauca. Lineage (NCBI taxonomy): Eukaryota > Viridiplantae > Streptophyta > Pinopsida > Pinales > Pinaceae > Picea > Picea glauca. Next base: position 299,588 of record JZKD02S1609358.1, on the reverse strand, counting down.
ATCTCCTCAAATTATGCAAGCAAGTTGAATACCAAAACTTCGGGCGATAATTTATCCTTGAAAATGATATGCAAGGGGGAAAAAAACATGGAATACCTGGAGAATAATGACAACTCAGAGTTTGAGAGAAACCTTAGGATACAATAATGAGAAATTTAGCCTCAGTATCGACCACAACATCAGATCTGGTAGAACCACTGCTAACTGGTTTGAACTGGTAGTTTGTGCAACGCAGCAATTTGAGTTTTTCAAAATTTGAAAACCATTAGCAAAGATCATAAATATGAATCCTTGAAGGCATATTTTTAACTAACCATGGTGCTAAACATAAGGAATATATGACATCAGCGTAATAATCAATAATTGTGGTGAAAGATGAAAGAAATGGAGTCCGCTACAGAAATTATTGGTGAGTTGGCAATGCCCCTTTTCAAATAATGATTTGACCAATAAACATGGGACAAAGCACAACAAGGAAAGGATATGGAGGCATGAGTAAGGAGGGTGGCATGTCAAGTCTAGATATCCGTGGAGTGAGTGGGACTTGGTGTCAAATCAAGGAGGGGATCAAAAACATAAGTCATGAAAAATGAACCTAGGCCAAAAGTCCCTGTGAGGATCAAATTTTTAGCCATGACTTAAAACCTTTATTTATCAAGGGAACCTAAAAAAACATGCTTGTAAGGGGATAAATCAAAATTTAAAATCTAAAGGCTTAGAAAAAAATTAAAACTAAAGGCTAAAGACCCAAGGCAACTTAGTGTGATAACATTGACTCCATAGAGGATGGCATGCCCCCTGCGGGATGCCAAGAACAAGTATATCATGTGTCTTATCCTAGGTATATGGGGTTAGTTATTAAAACAAAAATAAAATAAAGTTGATATTTACAATGGCATGAAAAAACACTCATCGCTCAAGAAAAGTATTTTTTTAGAAAATGTCCATTGACAGGGCCAACAAAAACTTCTTCATCCTCCAAATTCTGCAACTTGAAAGTGTTATTAGAGAATACCTCATAAATTTTGAAGGGAATGATCCATAAGGCTTCAAATTTACCATGCTTTCCCTTGCCTTTATTTGGTGCATCCCACTTAAGCGCAATATCTCCTAGTTGGAAGTCATATTCATTCACTTTCTTGTTGAAAGCTTGTTTGATCTTCTATTGATGGTCGTGTGCTTTATCTAGAAGCTGCTCCCAAGTCTATTGCACTTCAACCAGTTGTTGTATCCTTCCGATCATATCATCTGACTCCCCTTGGTAATTTGGAAGAATTTTTACATAGGCATGGAAAGATGAGAAGGAAAAATGGCCTCAATGCCATATGTAAGCTGGAAAGGAGGAAGATCAAGGGATCTCTTTTTTTTCCCTATGTCATCCCACGAAGAAAACTTGAGCTTTGAATCCCATGCTTTCTTGTTTTCCTCTAACAATTTTTTAATTATTTTTATAAGGATTTTTGTTAGAGGACTCTGCAAGTCCATTCCTATGGGGGTAGTAATGATTAGAGTGAACCAACATGATTCCAAACTGTTTACAGAACTGAATCAATGGGTCATCCTTGAAATATGCAACATTATCAGTGATAATTATGTTCAGACAACCAAACCTTGTCATAATATCCTCAAGGAAACCAATGATCACTTTGTGGGAAGCATTCCTTGTAGGGACAACTTCTATCGACTTAGTAAAGTAATCTCTGGCAGTCAAGATCCACCTATGTTGACCACTAGAAGCAGGATGAATTCCCCAATGAAATCTAGGCCCCACTGTTGAAAGGGTCCCGAAGCTACCACATGATTTAATGGAAAAGACTTGAGCTCCTAATTTCCATAGAATTTATGAAACCTAACACAGGCTCTGATCTTAGCACAAACATTAGTGAATAGACTAGGCTAGAAGTACCCATCCCTGACAATCTTATATGTTGTGGTCCTCCAAAAATGATGCCCCCAACATAAACTTTCATGAAAATCAGACAATCTTTTGGGCTTCATGTGGGTCTAGGCATCTCAAAAGAACTCTTAATGGGTCTTTCCAATACAAGACTTGATCAACAAGGAAGTTTTTAATTGATTTGATTTTTAAGTCTCTCACCTTGTTCTTTTCCATACCATCTGAAGGCTGCAATTTCTATAGAAAAAATCTAATGTCCTTGTACCAACTGTAATTTGCTAATGTAGGGATGACTTGAGAACCTTTGTCAGTCAATTCGGCCTGTTAATTTTTTGAGCAAGTGTTGATGAAATTTACCCCCAAAGATGAGAAATTGGATTCAACCAACAAATTAGATAAACCTTGGCCTTTAACCAATTTGGTAGGCTTAATCTCAAGATCAAATTCAAGGATTTTAGCAATCCACTTGCTCCTTTTACCATCTATATTGGGCTGAATAATAATTTCCTTTACAGAAGTTGATGGGACATAAGAAATGACTCTTGAATGTAGCACATAAAATCTAAAAGACTTGAGAGATTTAACTAATGCATAGGCCTACTTATCCATCATGTCATATTTTACTTCAACATCTCTCAATGCCCTGCTAAGAAAAGCAATGGGATGCTCTAAGCCTTTATCATTCTTCTACAATAAAACAGTTGCTACTATATCAAATGAAGCGAAAGAAAAAATAAGAAAATCCTTGGAGTAGTCTGGGCTGATGAGAAAAGGGGCTTCAGTCAAGGATTTATTTATTTGATCAAAATAATTATAGGACTCAACATTCCGTTTGATTTCATTTCCTTTTCTCAACATGGTTGTAATATAATTGACCAACTTGGCAAAATTTGAAACAAACCTTGTCAAAAAATTATTTTTTCCTAAGTAAGATTGAACCTCCTTCTTGGATCTAGGGAGTGAGAAGGTTTGGATAGCTTCAAACCTACTGGAATCAATCCTTACCCCTTCATCTGACACAGTATGCCCCAATAATTTTCCCTCCTTCATGGAAAACAGTGATTTTTTAGGGATCAAAGAGAGACTAAATTTTCAGCATTTCAAGAAAATCTTTTTCAAATGATAATAGTGTTCTTTATCAGATTGTGAGAACACTATTATGTCATCTAAATAAATAACAACAAATTTTTCCTTCTCTCCAATAAATTCTATGTCCATAGCTCGTTGAAAGGTCACCCCTACGTTCATCAAACCAAAGGGAATCTTAGCGTACATAAATGTACCCTAAGGAGTGGCAAAGTTTGTCTTTTCTCTATCTTTTGGCAAGACGGAGATATGATTGTTGCTAGAAAATCAATCAATCATGGACATCCTAGATGCACTTGTTACCCTCTGTAATATGTGTTCCATCTTGGGCAAAGGGTAATTATCCTTTTTATAGCTTATGTTTAGATTCCAAAAATCGACACAAAGTATGATTTCTCCATTCTTTTTTCTCACTGGGACCAAGTTGGCCACCCATTCAGAATACCTCAAAGGAATAATAATTTTAGCATCTAAAATATTTTTTACCTCCTTTTCCATCACTGACAACAACATAGGATTTATTTGCCTCAACATTTTCCTGAAAGGTTTGGTCTCTTCCTTTAATCGGATCTTGTATTGTATAATGCTTGTGTCATAAGTTCTAAGATCTTCATAAGTCCAAGCAAACATGTCAGCAAATTATTTTAACAACTCAGTATATTCAGCCCTCTGCTCCCTTGACAGGTTTCTTGACAACTTGACATATTTTGGATCCTTTTATGTTCCCACATTGCACTTGGTTATATCAGCATCATCATTTGACACTTTCCCCTTTACTGCCACATCATTTCTGTCAAATAATATTTCCAAAGGAACTAGTCCTTTTGGAATGTAGTTTCTAGGTAGCTACACAATATGATTATTAACAATCTTATTAAGGAAAACAACATCATGACGATTATTTTCAGAGTCATGATCTTGATCAATGTGTAATGTAGAAAACTCATCAATGGTCTCAAGGAATTTTTGAATTCAAGATCATGTTCAACCACCTTCCAATGTTTGACATTGTTCGGTATATAAAGTTTGTATTTGACTTATACATCATACTTGAGTTTAGGTGGTAAGGGGACTCTAAAATTTCCTGCTGATATAACCAAAGAATCAACCATGGTATTCTCTTCTCTTGGAATAAATGAAATGTTGAATGTTGAGAAAACATTGTCCACTAGGTCCCACACTTCATTTCTATAAGAACTGAGATTAGGGTGCTTAGTTTGATAAATATTTTTGATCTAATGTATGATAAATTCATCATCCCAAAACACTGATAGCTCTTCAATCCCCATGTCTTTGGCAGCCCTCAATCCCAAGACAAGAGCTTCATATTCTGCCACATTATTAATAGTTTCAAATTCTAGTGTGTATGATAAAGATATAGTCTCTTGAGTAGGTGAGACAAAGAACACTCCAGCACCAACACCTTCCCTAGAAGAGGCTCCATCAAAGAACATCTTCCAAATATATGTAGTAGAGGAGGCTCTTCACAGTAGGTAATGGACTATTTTCTGATTTCAAGAGGAGTTTCAGGAGTATCAGTGAGCTGCAAAATGTTGGATCCCAAATCACTATCAAGAGAAAAAATAGGATGATTAGTGGGGTTTTCTTCATCACTAATAATGTAAGCCAACTGAGCTTCCTTGTAAACTCTTCTATGCTCCCCCCAAAAAACAAGAATAGTAACATATGATATATCCATCTACAAGGTTCCCCCAAGTCTTTTTATCCAGGATCTTAACAAGAGCATGCTGAACTTGGGGGGAACATCAGCTACCACGATATCCATGACTACACTTTTCATGGGAAGCTGGAATAAAGTCACAACCATATCCTTAATGACCCCCAGACATTTCACTTTCCTAGAGTCAAAATAGTAAAAGTCATGGTAGGTCTTTGTGATTTCTAATCCAAGTTCTTCAATAACAGTTTTGGGAATGAGGTTGTGGGATGCCCCTGAGTCCATCAAACAATTATGCATCACCTTATCATGTATGTTCAGTGATGTATAGAAGGGAGGGGATGAATCATATCTATCTTCTATCAAAGGACCTAAGATAACTGTTGGTTTTTCATCTTGCAGACTTATTGAATCAATGGCACTTGGAGAAGAGTCAGGTTGTAACATTTTGGAGAGATATTTTTAAATTCTTCATTTTTTATCAATTCAAAAAAAGGTACAGGGATCTTTATTTTTTGGATCTCATTCTCAAAACTGAAAGGAGGTGAGGATTTTGGGATCTCTTTGGATTCAGGGGTAGGATTTATGATCATACTTGGGGGCTTTGAGTTTCTTTTTCTTTGCTACCAAATGTCACAGCCTTGGAAAAAATTTCCTTTTGGGATGACTGATCATAAGCATCAGTCTTTTCTTCATTGTTTTTGGATCTCAAATTATATTTATGAGGACCTTATTTTTCTTTCTCTCCCTTACTTAATTCATTTATTTGAATGTCCATCAAGGATTTCTCATATGCAGATTGAGTCAAGTGAGGGGATGGTGATGTGTCACCCAAGAAATGAATCTTAGGATCAACTTCTTCCTCTTGTCCTTATTCATCAGTGACAAGGTTGTTCTATAAAGGAGTTTGTATCTTTTGATCATCCCTATATTTGTTTCTAAGATCTATTGGAAGGATCTGTGGAGTATTATTGGGTCTCCCAAAGTTCCCTCTATTATTAGCATTTTGTGTATTTCTATAGGTCTGTTTTCCTTCCAGTTTTAACTTCCCAATCTTAGTAGAAAGGGATTTTACTAATTTGGTGAGTTCATCTACTTGAGAATGGACAATAGGGGAATCATAAGTTGAATCTTTAGCTCTACTTTTTCTCCTGTCCCTATCAAATTTCCCCCTGAGTTTATCATATGCCACTATGTTGGATTCTACCTCCAAGGCTACATCTTCCATATGAGCTAAGGAGGTTGATCTTCTTTCTCAGTAGAAGGAAAAACTTGGGGTCAAAGGCACTGGCATAAGTGATGTTTGCATAGGTTTCTATAGGTTTTATCTCAGCAGGAATCTTATTGTACATTTTGTTGAATATTTTAGAGAAGTCAGAGACATACTCTCCCTCTTTCCTCTTTAGGGATCCAAATTATGTGATATAATACAAAAAGTCCTTTTTGTCTCCCCAGTGTCTCAAAAAGGCATTGTCTAATGCCTCAATCCCAGTAATGGATCCAGGGGCCAAGCCCCTAAACCACTTCCTAGACTCACCAAAAAAAAGGTGGACAAAGAATCTCATCCACACATCCTCATTTTCAATATTTTGATTGTCTACATAGTTGTAGAAAGCAACAAGATGCTCTTCAACAATTATATCTTCTTCTCCTATGAATTTGGGCATGTATTTTAAATAATCTCCAATAGGGAGAGCATTCACTGGCTGAGGTAAGACAAGAGGGGTATATCTTATAGCCACTATGGCATCCATCCTATTTGCAGGGGTGTTAGCACCTGCCATTGGATTTTTGACTCTTGGTGAACAAGGAGAAGAAGGAGACTTGATCATGTGCAGCTTAGGAGAAAAAGGAAAGTATGAAGGGAAAATTTTAGTTTTTACAGTAGAAGGCTGATTCTTGGAAGAAGTGTTGATATTATGGTATTTGTGGGAGGTATTTACCTCCACGTGTAAACCTGACAAGAATAGAATACTCTGGGAAGCAAGAAGAAACTCTAATGAGTTGGATAATAACCCTAGAAGACATGTCGCCTCAAGAGGATAATTTATATTAGGTTATTAGCCTCCATGAGAAGAAGTTGGCTAGAAGAAATAATATATACTGAAAAGATAGATACCTAGAATGAGAAGTCAACCCAGGCAGTTAGCCAGAATTAGTATAAATATAGGAGGCCAGTCTTCATTCTGGCAGGTAGTCTCAGAATTGCAGAGCATCACTTATGCACACTGCAGTGCCCATTTTTGTGCACAGGTTTGGGGGAGAGCTACCATTGCAGCTGCTGCAGCTAGAAGATCACATTTGGCTTGGACTATCTCTTGGTTAGGGTTCAGACTATCTGATCATCTCTTGTTTGATGTGCTATCCTTGGGGAAAGGTGCACTACCCTTTGTTTGGCTATCTAGCCTAGGGTTTTCTTCCATAATGATTCTCAATCAAGGTTAAGGTGCTTGGAGAGTGGCTTCGGCCTATGGTTGGGTGACAATAGTGATATTGTCGATGGTAAAATGAGCACATCCATTAATTTCTAACAGGTTATAGGCCCACACCTCCTTCATTCAGTCTAACCGTTGGAAGGAAACATAGTGAGAAGGATATTAAGCTCGTTGAAGAACTGTCACTATGGTTTCTAGCAGGAGCAGTCACCAAAGTAATACCTCTAGGGCTACTAGTAGGTGCAGTTGCAGAAACCCTAATCGTCTCGTTGAGGCATCTTAAGTGAAGGGATTGACCTAATCTCCAGATAGACTAGTGTGCCCTAGCCTAGTGCATCTCCTAGTACTCTTAGCAAGCCAAGATGTCAAGTTTGAGTTTTTGGTCAAATCTAGGGTTGACCAAGTCAAAGTAGCCATGTCTTACTCTATGAAGTCAGAAAACAAGTTAGATGGAGCTTCTAAATTCAGAGCATGGAAGACAATGATTGATCTCATCCTTGCCAAGAATAAAGTGTTGGATATCGTGAAAGGAAATATCGTGAAACCAGAGTTTGAAGAAGGGAAAGAGAAGGAATTGCAGAATGTTACAGTCATGGAGAATTTCAAAGACTGTGACATCAATGTCATGAGCATCATAGTTGATTCTATAAAATATCACTTGATACCCTACATCTTCCATCTTGGCTCATTGAAGAAAATGTATGATGCCCTAACTAACATCTTCTCAGTCAGAAAAATTGGACAAGTAATGAGTCTAAAGCATGATCTTTGTGACATGAAGATGAATGATGATGACAACATAACATCATACTTTGTAGGAATATCTCAGTTAAGAGATCAACTACAAGCTATTGAAGAAATCATTTCAGAGAAGAAATTGGTAAGCATAGTACTCAATGGTCTTCCCAATACGTGGGATGCATTTACTGCAAGCATGAACACAAGGAAGGAGCATCCTACATTTGAAGAACTTTGGACTTGTTGTGCTCAAGAAGAATCCAGGATCATTGCAAAAGAGAAAGCCCAAAAGAAGTACGATGATCGAGCCTTCACAACAAGATTCAAGAATTTCAGGAATAAAAGGAAGTTTGGTTCAAAGAGGAAGACAAATCAAGAGAAAGACATTTCATAAATACAATGCTTCAACTGTCGAAAGTATGGCCACTACAAGAATCATTTTCCTGAGCTAAAGAAAAGGAAGGAGAAACATGAAGCATCAGTTGTTGAAGAAAAGGAACCTACAAAGAAGACTAAGCAGGATGAAAGAGACTTCTTCTTCTGAAGGTAACAATACTCTTCTTATTTCTTGTACATATTTTATTTGCATAGTCTCTATACATATCTTGTATATCTATCTCTTAGAAGATAATATGTTCCAATAAGAACCATACTTATGGAAGAACAACAAGATAAGGATTTCTATCATTATACAAGTCAGATAATACACATGAAAGGATGAAATCCATCAAACAAATCATGTGGAAGATATTACAAAATTAGAATCAATCAAGAAGAGACTTAGAACAAGCAAAGACAGAAAGAAGTCAGCAATCAAGAGAAAATTGGAGAAAGACATATGACATTTTACAGAAAATAATAAGATGGAAGCGTGGACTCTGTTAGATGGAGGGAGATGATTATATATTATAGAAGACAATAAGGATGCAGATGGAAGCATGGACTCTGTTAGACGGAGGGAGATGATTATATGCACTTATACATGAAGAAAGGATTAGGAGGGAGCTAATCATATGATCCATTGAAGATGATGAAATATATATCCATGGTAGTAGTCATGAAAGACAGTATGTGTTCAATTAAACCTCAGAAGAAGTCTTCTTCGAAGAAAATCCGTAAAGTATCCCTAGTTGTCCATCCACATCCATGATTCTATAATGAAAGGAAGAAGTGGAATATTTAGGGCATGGAATCTATAAGAAACTCCATGGACCCAAGAGCTAAAGAAAAA
>JZKD02S1609358.1:263460-290473 GCA_000966675.3 Picea glauca | reverse complement strand
TGATTCTATAATGAAAGGAAGAAGTGGAATATTTAGGGCATGGAATCTATAAGAAACTCCATGGACCCAAGAGCTAAAGAAAAACATTAGGAAGAACATGAATATTCCAAGAAAGAAAGAGAGCTAGAACAACTAGTCATTAAGAATCACATGATTACCAGCTTGATATGAACTCACTAAAAGAAATCAAGTTGAGGAAGTAAAAGTTGTGATGAAGAACAGTGTATATATGCAAGCATTGCAAGATCCAGAACTAGAGGTTCTCCCAGATGGAGGGAGAAGACTATGATGATTACTTGTTCCAGTAAACCAAACATACCTCTACATGAGTCATTATATCATCCGCAATATCCATGGGTTGAAGTTCTACATCAGATGATTGCAAAGACTGTTATCTAGAGCAATTGAACAAAGAGAGTATGAAGAGAAACCCCAAGAGTTTGAGGCATACCAGAAAGAGACCCTTGTATACATATGGAAGAAGATAACTTGGTGGAGAACCTCCAGTGCACAGAAGAAGTGTGGTGAAGATTTTCTATAACAAAGATATTGTATCAATATCATTACTGAGAAGATCAGATCTCATGATGACAGAAGAAGTACCACATGGATATGTTCCAGTTTTCCAACAATGATATACTTTAATGATAAGAGCTACATAAATCCTTTAGAGAAGACCAGTGTTCTAGACTGAAGTACATTGGAAATCAAGCATTACATTTTCCGTGATGAAGTCCAGAAAGGAGAAAGTAGTTCTCCAATACATATCTCCATAGATGAGAAAATAAGAAGACATTTTGATAAAGCTTCTATTCAAGATGAAAGAGTTTGTGTACTCAAGCTGGAGCTTGTGGAGACGACTTCCTTATTGAAAAAGGAAGATATGACTCCCAGGTTGGGAGGGAGAATTGATGTATTATTGATTGATGGACAATCATTTATCAGTTCAAAAAATGGTCCAGGATGAGCAGATTCTTTCCAGTTCGGAAAGTGGATTGAGATTTATGACAGACATACATTTTCCAGTTCAAAAAATGGTCCAGATTGTTGATGTACCATAGACAATGAATTCCCATTATGGTTAACATGGGGAGTGGTCTAGGGCAGTCTCTCTTACTCAAGAAGACTAGCCTACCTCGCCAGACAATGATTTCTCATTGTGGTTAACATGAGGAATGGTCTATTTTGGAGGTTGGTGTAGGACAAACATTTCCTCTTGTGGTTAACATGGGAAATGGTTTGGACAGTCATTCCTTAGGGTAGATTCATTCTCTCAAGGCTTCACTTTGTTTAGTGCTGAAGGGATGGCCCAGGGTGGGGAATGATCCAGGTTCAGCAATCAGAGACAGACATTCCTTAGGGAAGACTCATTCTCTCCAGGTTACACTTCGTCTAGTGTCAGAAGAATGGCCCGAGGTGGGGAATGGTCCAGGCTCATAAATAAGGATAATTATTCTTCCTTGCTTGAGAAGAATAGTCCAGATATCTCATCATTGATGTATTACCTTTTTGAGGGCAGATGCTCTGCCAAGATCTCACAGATGTGAGCGGAAGAATGGCCCAGATGATTCAGAGTATATCATAACATTGTTTCTGTGCAGGTTGATATTAGATGATTGTTATGAAGATTGTATGTCTGTAGACAATAGATGTATACTACTGTGGTGGATGTGTTCCACTGTTTGTGACTATATGTCACTAATCAAGTACCTATGTGCTACTTGGTGTGGTAGTGTACCAATGGATTGTAGTTGTGTGCTATTATGGATAGACACAGTCATGTTCTATTGAATGATATTGTTCTGATTGCCTTGAAGACTATCATCCATGTTGAAATTGATTATCAGCTAGATGGTTTGATCAATGAACAGAGATTTCCCAGGTAGAAAATGGTTTAGAACATTTATTCTTCTAGATTAGAAGAATGGCTCTTATGTCACTCTGTGGTGTGAGTGACTTATCCAGCATCATGTATAATTACTCAGATGGAGTATGGTTTCGAGAGATGATGCAGTTGATGACATTGATAGTGATGATGGTTCTCATGATCTAATCATGAGATAGTCTAGACGACTATGTTGATTCTATCGGGAAAATGGTATGTTTGTGCTCAATACCATTACCTTCAAATACCTCCCTATCTAGGAGGGAGTGTTGATATTATGGTAGTTGCGGGAGGTATTTACCCGCACATGTAAACCTGACGAGAATAGAATACTCCGAGAAGCAAGAAGAAACTCTAATGAGCTGGCTAATAACCCTACAAAACATGTCGACTCAAGAGAATAATTTGTATTAGGTTATTAGCCTCCAAGAGAAGAAGTCAACCAGAAGAAACAATATATACTAAACAGACAGATACCCAGAATGAGAAGTTATCCCAGGCAGTTAGCCAGAATTAGTATAAATACAGGAGGCTAGTCTTCATTCTGGAAGGCAGTCTCAGAATTGCGAAGCAACACTTGTGTGCACTGCAGTGCCTAGTTTTGTGCGCAGGTTTGGAGGAGAGATTCCATTGCAACTGCTGCAGCTAGAATATCGCGTTTGGCTTGTACTATCTCTTGGTTAGGTTTTGGACTATCTGATCAACTCTTGTTTGATGTGCTATCCTTGGAGAAAGGTGTGCTACCCTTTGTTTGGCTATCTATCCTAGGGTTTTCTTCTGGAATGATTCTCAGTCGAGGTTAAGGTGCTCGGAGGGTGGCTTTGACCAATGGTTGGGTGACAATAGTGATATTTTTGATGGTAAAACAAGCACATCCCTTACTTTCTAACAAGAAGATGGTAAAGTCTGTAAAGGGGATGAGGCTTCCTCTTCTTTGGCTGTAGAAAATTTTACAGGATGAGGGGTAGAAAAGCCTAAAGTTGGAAAATCTTCAAGACTCTCAAGACTGAACCACTTTACAATGTCAAGGGAAGAAATAATTTCAAATTTTTCTTATTTTAAATCATTTTCAAAAGACGATTATTCAATAGGAAAATTTTCAAAATCAAGATTCTTAGATACTTCAACAGAAGGTAAAGAAGGATTACTTGATATAACAACTGGAGTATTAAGAGTGGAATCAAGAAACCGACTAGAAGCACTTGTAGAAGCAGCAAAAAAACTTTCTTGAGAATCTTTTCCCTTCTTAATTATCTTCTCTGGGTCAGCCTCAAGTGGAACCAAAGGTAGTTGTGGATTTGATATCGTATGTCTCCATTTAGGCACCAGAGCTTAAACAATGGAGTCACCATGTGCAAGATGCAATCTTCAAGATACTAAGTTCCAATGCACCTTTAGAACTAGTAATATTTCGCATTCAATCCCAGCGAAATTTATTCAATTCGTTCCCCAACAACGACGCCAAGAATTTTAGAACTAGGAATCACCCTCATATTGCATGGAAGATAAGACCAGTACCCATCAGGTTATGTGTAAATGTAAATGAGTTTTTAAAGTGTCAAATGGATAAGAGACAATATGATAATGTTCTAAATTAGAAATCCGAGCTAGTATGCACGAGAAATCGAGGTCCTGAATAACTTCAATTAGTAAGTGGGAGTAAAGGTGAACAAATGGAAGACTTTGGTGAGAAGAATGTAAAGGTTGCTATAAACATCAGGTCTGCAAGCAACCTAAGAAAGAAAAACTCTTAACACAAGATCTTCTTGAGTTCAAAGTTTAAGGACACTAAAGAAACATCATAATAATATTATAATCAAACATTCATCATAATATCACCACAATAATCCATGTGAATCATTCAAGCATGAATACTTCAGCATCAGAGGCAAATAAGCTAGAAAAACAAAGCTGATTTATATTAACCATGATACCTCAAATCATGTACACAACCTGTTCACAGTAACTTCATCAAAATATTATAGCATAGGGGAGCCTAGCTTAACCATTCGAACCTAATAAAGAATTTACACTATCTATTTATAACAAAAGGGGAGGCAACAGTTAGAGGTGTGAGCTAGCCTTCTTCCCATGAAAATATCCAAGTAGTTATTTCATCTAACAACTTAAACTAACAACTGTGCTATAAAAGGGGAAAATGTTGGTCATTTATCCAACCAATATATGAACTGACTTGATCTTCCTTTGATGCGCAATTTCTTGCCTACCACGTGTCCTTCAGGGGGCATGTAATTGTCATCATGCTGCCAACTGCTATCTCTACAATTCTCCACATCATCACTTATTCATAAAGATTCTAATTCGACTCCCCTTGATTCCTGGTACATGTTGGTAGCATCATTTGGTAGTTCTCTGAGTAGCGAACCTTTGTAGTGTCTTTACCAAATTTCCTGTGATTTTACAGTGCAACCTCCAAAATAGACAAGTCGGATGAGTAGCTCCAAGCCTGTATGTCGTTTGTACAAAATTTGACCTCTGTCAAAATTTCGGTACCGCCCGCCTGTATAATTCACTCTCTGTTAAAATTTTGGTAGCGACCACCTGTGTGTCTGCGTGAAATTTGGTAGTGCCATCATAATTTTCAACAACATCAGTTCAATGTTGATAGATTTTGTAGCACCCTCGGGTAGTTAGCAACACCATTAGTCTTAGGCGATTTAGCAACATTATAGGCAGTGGAATGATGGAACACGAAAAATAGACTATTATGTAGCACCATAGCACTATGGACTATCTACGCTACTATTGTTGAAGGGATTAATTCTTTGCAAAAAACCCAAAACTCTGAACAGTAAGCACTAAGATCTTGTATAGCCTGTATAGCCTGTATAGGTGGCAGATGTAGTATTTCCTTAATTACTTATCTTTTCAAAAAGGGGACATATTCAAAAATGGACCTCACCTTTCATCGATTACTTCATTAACCTGACACTCCTTCTTGGAGAAGGAGGACTTCCCTTTGGCACAACAATTTTCTTCCCTTTATCAGTAACAAGCTTCTTCACTAGAACCATGCTCTCCTTGGTTGTTGGTTTCTCCTTTTCAATAGCAGCTTCAACCAATACATTCAAGTTTCTTTGAGCCATTTCATCCTGGAATAGTTGTAGTTCTTCTTTGATATTTTTTCTCTGAGATTGAAAGTCTTTATTTTTCCTATAGAGGTTCTTGAGTTTCTTATGAAGAGGTTGGCATCTTCTTGCTGCAAATATTGCTAGATCAAGAGTGTGGATGTAGCCATCCATGAGTTCTTTCATCTTAACCCTGTCAGACATGCTATCTTCTTTCAGATGAGCCACCTCCTTCCTAGCATTCCTAAGTTTCTTGTTCAATCTTTTGAACGTATGGTTGCTAGGTGGAGTAGTGATGTGAACAGTCTCAACAGGAGTTTTCATGGCTTCCTCCTGCTATTGCACATGGATTACTTCTTCTATCTAAATAGGTTTCTCAATGCCTTTGAATTTATATTTCTTCTTCTTTAGAATGGAGACCTTTGGTAGGACTTGTTCTTCAACAAACCCTTTAAGAGTTGATGACCTTGTGAAAGGCCTTCTGATCTTGGTGCTAGATGCTGAAGGAGATGAAGAGAAGTGTAGATTATTCCCTTTCTTTGTTTTAGTTTTAGTAGAGGAAGGGACCTCTTCTAACTCTGTTGCAGGAGGGGGTGAAAAGTCTCTCTCTACATAATTATAGGACCTCTTCTAACTCTGGTGCAGGAGGGGATGAAAGGTCTCTCTATGGAGAATGATAGGTCTCCTCCTCATTTCTTGCAACCTCCTTGATAACGTCTTGATCTGGAACATGAACTATGCTCCTTCTTTTCTTTCTAGTACCTATTTGAGCAATACTAGTGGATGGAAAAGGAATTTCTATCTCTGACTGAGGAGTAACTGTTATGTCCAATTTCATGTGAGCAACAATAATGAAGTGTTACCATGAGATGTTATTCTTTCTCATCTCTTCAGCAACCAACATTCTAATCGACCTAGAATGAAAAATGTTAGTATCCATAGCCTTTGAATTGGATTGAACCCTGTCTGACATCTTGCCTATGCTCCTTAGAAAATAGAATGGAATATTTATTTCATTTTTTCCAGTAAATGCAACAAAAGCCTTATATGGTATTAGTATAGTGTATTGAAACTCCCTTCACACGTGAAGTACCTTTGAATGATCTTCAATATTTTATCGAATTCTCCAAACAAATGATTTCTTGGCACCCCTTTGGAAAGATTGTCAGTTTGATATTCAGTCTTAAGGAAGTGTTTGGCATAGGCTACATCCAAGGCCATGGATTTAAACCAACTCTCACCAGTGATAGGGATCCCTGTAGCAGCTGAAATAGAGGTCTCAGACACCTCAAATTCTAGGTCCCATACCCTAGTTTTCAGTCCATCAAAATGTAAGGCAAACTTCCTTTTCACCTTTGGATGACCCCTTTTCATATTTTGGCAAAAAAGTGAGGCAACCCACCGTTCGAAAAACTTCTCTAGCCATGGGCTTTGCCTCAAATAGATGCATGTCTGCAAGCTTACTTCTAACCACATTACCTCCCTTGTGCGACTTCTTGTTTTGAGGAGTGTTCATAGTTTAGGATAAAAAAATTTAGAGCTATGGAGTGGTGATGACCAAGAAATAAAGACTCAGACCTCAAAAAGAATCTGATAGTGAAGAGTGGTTTCCCTTTTCCAGAAAATTTCCCAAATTTAGACTGATTACTAGCTTAGGAAAAAATTGTTGTAAATTTCCCTCCATTGACTTTGTACATGTATTAGAACTAAGGAGTAATCATATGGTGAAGGGATACACTATAAAGTATTTAAAAAATTGGTTCAAAATAGTCCAATTGAAAGGTATAGGAGGTAGGGGAAGAGGCAACGACATTTCAGTAGCGTTTCTGAGTAGCACATTGCGCATGCAGGAAATGAAACTTTCTTGGGTACTGAGAGTTTGAGAGCATGACAAGTAGATGTCAGGTGATGGTAGCTACAGGATTTAGTGGATGAGGCTTATAGGAAAGTGTGAGGCAAAATATCTCCTCGAATTATGCAAGAAAGTTGAATTCCAAAACTCTGGGTGATAATTTCTTCTTGAAAATGATATGCAGAGGGGAAAAAACCATGGAATACCTAGAGAATAATGACAACTCATATTTTGAGTGAAATGTTAGGAGAAGATCACGAGCAATTGAGCCTCAGGATCAACCTCAACATCTTATCTGGTAGCGCCATTGCTAACTGGTCCGAACTGGTAGTTTGTGCAGCGTAGCAATTTGAGTTTTTCAAAATTTGAAAACCGTTAGCAGAGATCATAAATATGAATCCTCAAAGGCATATTTTTAACTAACCATGGTGCTGAAAACAAGGAAGAGATGGCATCAACGCAATAATCAAGAATCATGGTGAAAGATGAAAGACATGGAGTGTGCTACGAAAATTCTTGTTGAGTTTGTAGCACCCCTTTTCAAATAATGATTTGACCAGTAAACATGGGACAAAGCACAAAAAGGTAAGGCTACGAAGGCATGAGTGAGGAGGGTAGAATACCAAGTCAATCTATTCATGGAGTGAGTGGTACTTAGTGTCAAATCAAGGAGGGGATAAAAAACATAAGTCATGAAAAATGAACCTAGGTCAAAAGTTCATGTGAGGATCAAATTTTGAGCCATGACTTAAAACCTTTATTTATCAAGGGAACCTAATAAAACACACTTTTAGGGGATAAATCAAATATTAAAATCTAAAGGCTTAGAAAAAAACTAAAACTAAAGGCTAAGGACCCAAGGCAACTTAGTGTGATAACAACTAGTGTATGTGATGGTTGTGTTGATGTATCAGCCAAGCTAGGGACACCTCCCAAAATTGGAGGGAGGTTTCTAAAACACTTAGAATGATGGGGATGTCATGGTTCCCTTATGATTTTAGACTATATGTCAATGTGTGCAGATGGTGGTGAGAATAAATGATGGAACTAGTGCTTTTCAAATTACCTTAACAATGTATTCATAAACTATATATAATGAAATGATGGTAATCATACATACAAAAAAAATGTAAATGGTAGTTGGAATTTTTTGACTCCACATGGGGGAATATAAAAAATAATGCATGTGTACTATAAAAAAATAGCATCCTTCCTCTCAAATAGAACTAGGCCTCCAAAACATCACTCGATAGTGGGGTTATAACCCACATGAGGAGAATCTAGTGAAGGGATGAACAATCAGTTATAACGAGCGGTGAAGGGGGCATATCTTCGATGTACTGCTGATATTTCCTAAATATCATTCAAAATATGATTGAGGTACGATTTCACCCCACAACTACCACCTTGGGTAGATAAATCCTATATTGGTCCACTAAACTACCTCCATGAAGCACAACATTCATATTTTCATCCTCTGAAATAGGTCATAGGCTACATTCTTTCGAAGGGTTAGGCTACCCAAGAAGGCATGCACAGAAAAGATAGACCTCAACCTTCAACCATTCATGGGTGTCTCCTTTCCTTATGGTGTAGGAATGATTGATTGAGAGGATTTTGGTAGCCTCTTTCACAACTTTCTAAGTTTTGATGAAAAATGATGATGGGGAGTTATTTGGTTTCCTATCCCCAAAATCATAACTTAGACTACCAAATTAATTTTTTTTCTTTTTGTGGAGTTTATAAGTGGTTCTTTTTAGAATTTGAAAGTGAGTTGTGAGGTTGCGATCATGGGCCAACATTGTGGATTAAAAATGGTGTGCAAACAATATTTTTACTAAACAAATGAATCCCTTATGATCCTCCCAGATCGCTTATGGGTGTAGGGAGAAGATAATACTATGGTTTCAAGTATCTAAGAAAAACATCTTGGGTATGTGATGGTGTGTGCAACAAGTGATAGTGGGTGATGAATTTTTAATACGTTAAGTGAGAATTCTTTTAACATTTGGACATCTCTTGGTCCTTTACAAATGTTGCTTACTTCTATATTACTAGATTTCACAAACAATCATTGTAAAAATTGACAAAGCCCTAGGAAATTATCATGGTGGACATGTGAGTCCTTACTCTTGATCTTTAATGTCCCTACAATTTTCTTTAATCTAAGAAATATTTGACACTATTCCTAGATTGTAAACATGTGGGCATGTGTGGTCCCTTACAATTATTTAAACTTCTTAGGTGGTTTACTCTAAAACATTGAAACTATCCTAAGAGTGTGCACATGTGGGCATCTGTGGGTTCTTAGAAATCTTATATATTATGATTCAACAAGAAATATAAGAGGTATTGGCATCTCCTAAAAATGGTTTATTTTAAAGGGAGATCAAGGTTTCTTTAACCAACATATTTTTCTGATTTCCAAGGTCACATTAGGGTGCGAGGAAAGAGCATACTCCAAGATTGTCCAAATAGAATTCTAGTCCCAAATTTATGTGATGATTTGTAAAAGGAAATATTTTAATGAAATAAAAATGCTAACTTTAATCCATTCACATGGCAACCAAGGAAATCAAAGATACTATGTTTCTTTTTAATCCCCATATATGTCTATGTGTGACTAGGTATCTATGCAAGAATGAATCCCAAGCCTATTTTTTGTGGCTTTTACAAAGTGCATAAAATAAATCTAAACCACTTGGAAAAATATATCCTCAAACTCCATTACAATTAGGTGAACATGAGATTTTGTGTGGATTTATGTGAAAAAAGTTATGCAGAAGGAGAAGTCTGCACAAATAGACATAGGGGTATAAGTACAATTTCATGTAGACTGTGTGACTATTTTCCCCAAACTCGTGCGCACGCAAGAAAATGTCAAGCCAAAAAATTGAAATGAATTAAACCCAAAAAGAGTTGAATTGTAGTGCCTGAAGAGTGGGATGAGCCAGTTTTGGACCCTGCAAACACCAGAAAGTGATAATAGAAGGTCTAAGAGTCCAAAGGGATAGGAATTTGATCCCCAATTCCCAGTATGGTCACCAAACTATTGGGTTATTTTTCCACTTGGGTGAGAAAAAGGAGGACTCTTGATTGCTTAGTTAGACTAGAAAAGAAACAAAGAACAATGGTTAGTAGGTTAGTGAACTGACAAGTAAATAAGCATGTAATAAAACAAGAAGAGAATGATAAACAAAGAAAACTAAAATAAACAAATATCAACAATGGATTCATGACATTGAACGCAAAGAGTGGTTACCCAATAGAGAATGTTCTTTGAACTTGAGAACACCAAGAGAAAAAATGTGGGATTTATGAATCCCTTATTCCTCCTAGGGAGGGATCTTGAATCCCTCAAAGTAGAGCTTCACTCTCCTATTCTAAATTGACAATGGTGAATAAATATATGGCAAAGCTTCCCAAGAGGTGAAAATATTTCCCTATGCTATAATTTCCCAAGCTATTCTTGAGAAACCAAATGGTTTCTCCAACAGTATTTGAGTAGCATAACACTGCAATGAACTTCTTCTATTTTTGCATACAATGACCCTCTATTTATAAAATAATAGAAAGGTACTTGATAACTTGATCCAAGTGTGAATGGGAGGACCCTTTGAGGTACATATCATATTTTTAGTCATTCCAAGATGAGATTTTGGTTCGATCATCAGGTCTTGTCTTGAATTACATCACCCTACAAGTAATTGAGGTCTAACCAAATTTATAAATGTGTCATTTCCACATCCACACAGGTTTCTTCATGGAAAGGCATGTGGGCCACACACTATGTGCATTTGGAGTTGTTTTGTCCCACTTGGATGCACATGCACTAACTTAATTGAAAGTGTTCACAAATTTGTGGGTCTTTTACATAGTTTTGGTCATCTTTCTAGAGTTGATTCTATAAATATTGGAAGTATGTTGCATCTGTATCGGTTGTTTCTTCATCCATTCTCTGTATTTCTATGAGCAATTTTTTGGTGATAACAAATATAATGAACAAATTAATTAGAGTATTCATCCAAACCCTAAATTGCAGGATATGATTGCTAATCATAAAATGATTATCTTAAGAAATAATCATATTCCAAAAGGATTAATTCCTTTGGAGAAACTATTTGATAAATATGACGTTTTTGTTAAACCTACTATTCATCCTCAAACAAAGGAGGTTTAAGGTCATAAAATTGGAACTGAACAAGAACCAAGAATATCAAGCTCTCGAAACTTCTTCATGTTGATCATAAAATTACGTATGTTACTATGTTTAAATAAACTTTTGAAGTATTTGCATGGTCGTATCAAGATCTCAAGAATTATGATACTAGCATCATTCAACACATAATTCCATTAAAGGTAGGATCTAAACCATTCAGACATAAATTAAGATAGGTAAACCCTATTCTCTTCCCATTTATTGAAAAGTAACTTAAAAAGATATTAGATGCAAAATTCATAGTTCCTCTTAGATACTCTTCTTGGGTTACAAATTTAGTACATATTAGGAAAAAGAATGTAGAAATAAGACTTTGTGTTGATTTCAAGAATCTCAATAAATCCTCATTAAAAGATAACTATGCTCTTCCCAAAATAGATAATGTATTGCACAAAGTAGTAGGAGATAATATAATCTTTATGATTAATGGATTTTTCAAGATAAAACCAAAGTGATGTGCATGAGAAAGACATGGAACTGATTGGATTTACCACACCATGTGGAACCTTTACGTATGAAAAAATTACCTTTGGTCTGATGAATGCAGGAGAAACATTTCACAGATCAATGGACATAACACTTGTTGGGGAAAAGGATAAATCTGTTGTGATTTATTTAGATGATCTAACTGTTTTCTCTAAATTAGATGATGATTATTTAAAACATCTTAGGAATTTTTTTGTTAAATGTAAAAAGTATGGTTTTTCATTGAATCCTAAATAATCTCATTTTGCTATGCAAGAAAGAAAATTACTTGGACACACTATCTCTAAATAAGAAGTAAAGACCGATCCCTAGCATGTTCGGGCAATTAAGGTTATCAACCTACCAAGAAATAAAACGGAAATTCAGTCCTTTCTTGGGAAAATTAATTTCTTGAGAATATTCATTCCCAATTTTTCAAAAGTGATAAAAGATTTAACTGATATGATTAAAAAATATAATGAGGTTACGTGATCTTAAGAGGCTAGGAATTCATTTGATCATATTAAAAATTCCTTGGGAGAAGAGCCAATGCTAATTAGTCCAGATTGTTCCAAGTAATTTCTTATATATATTTTTTCCTCTGATAATACCATTTCTATAGTAATTTTACAAATAAATTAAGAAAAGAAAGAACAACCAATTGCATTTTTCATTAAAAGATTGAGAGACTCAAAGCTCAAATACAATATCATTTAAAAATAAGCATATGCATTAGTTAAATCTCTTAAGTATTTTAGATTTTATGTTCTTCATTATAAGATAATTGCCTTTGTTCCAAGAAACTCAATGCAAAAATTCCTTAATCATCTCGATGAAAATGGTAAAAGAGGAAAATGGATAGCCAACAATCAAGAGTATGACCTTGAAATAAATCCAACAAAGTTGGAAGCTAGTGGAACTCAAAAGATTCACCTTCCTATTTAAAAGGGAGATCCTCAACTTTAAGCTATCAGTTAAACTATTTATCATAGTGTACGTGAATTTGTTGATTACATGTGCTAATTCTTTTCATCTTGTGTTTTACTTATAGGTTTCATGATGACTATGAAGATTTTTACTATAAAGAAAAATGCAGAAAGAAGAAAACGTCTATGTCCAATGGGTGCACATATTGATCAAAAATTTTTTTGCATAATTTTGAAGAAAACTTATTGTAAAAGTGTATAGACATGCATCGAGGACAATGCATAAATAAGAGGGAGGGGAATGTAATGCCTCAACTTGATCCCTGGATTGTAAATATATTGTAAATATGACACTTAGGCTGATGAGCCAGTATGTTTAGGCTGAAGTGTGTGTAAATATGATTAAAGGTTAGAGAGCCTATGTTATAAGTTGTACATATGCACTAATTAATAAAATATAACACCACGTCTGCAAGCCAAGGGACAAAAAGGGTATATGGGGCTAAGACTCCATGAGTAGGAAAGGGGGATAATGGCTAGGTAAAGGGAGCTTAATCCAAGGTGGACAACAAAAATATAATATAATAATTCTCTAAGCCTTTATATTAGTATATTATATAATAATATAATATAAAAAAGGGGCACATGCATATTTAAAGGGGGAATTAGTTTAATTATCTATTCCATTATTATCATAATGACTACAAGATTTGCTCTATGGGTGATGGTGACCCAGACTACATAGTTTACCTCATGTATCCTAGGTGGATCTGGGTGTGTATAAACTTCTCCTTGGGTTTCCTTGGGAAAGGATAGAGCCTTGGAGGGAGAATTGTGGGGATATGTTCCTTGGTTTGGAGGGTACTTAGAGACCTCTAGGAGTAGCTAGAACTCCTAGAGTCATGGTTCTCTAATACTTCCTATTCAATCTGTGTTGGATCCTGAGGGACCACAATGCGAAGAAGGGGGAACAATACCTTTGGTTGTGTTGGTTGATGGGGAATGATAAACTATAGGTTGGAGTTCTATTGAGGTTTGGTACCTTGGCCTAGACCTTATTGGTACTAAATGTGGACCATAGATGGATTAGGAATCCCTTTTCCTTGTCGAAGTAATAGACTCATATCGGGGGTGACTCACTGCTAAGAGATTATGAGAAGTGTAGTCTATGGAAGGGAGGAATGTCAGAGGTCTACATCTAGCCAGTGTTTTCACAATAGATACGTGCATGTTCCTTTGTTCTTACACTATGTCATTGATGTTTTAATTGTTGAAGGATGACAAAATCTCTCTGTATTCTTACATTCCTCAATTATTAATGTGTTATGCATAAATCTGCATGTAAAATTGTAACATAGATCAAGTGTTATGATACCATAATAGGGTTTGGTTCTGCTTATGTTTAATTAGAGGGAAAAAATGAAATTTCCCAGTACCCCTCCACCCCAGCAGGCACCGAGGTGGAAGAGTACAATACAATGTCCATAGATGGAAGCCCTACAGTCCCCCTCATTCACCTTTATAGCTCTTGGTTAACCAGGGTTTATCAGATCTAAAAAAACTAGAGTATGGGAGATGGTAAGCCATCATCACCCTAAGGTATGTTAGTCCTTCTCTCATGAAAAGTGTTGTGCTTAATTTATTGGGCATGTGGATGAATATATTTTGTTGAAGTTGGATAATGGATCACTAGCTTCAGAAATTGTGTGAGTTTCCTTGTTTCACATTGGAAGTCAACTTCTATTCCCTAGTATAGTGTTGTCACCACCCATGGAAAAAGAGTACTACTGAGGGGGCCTCACAAGGGTAACATTTTGTTCCCTGCCAGACTTAAAATTTTCTATTCTCGATCCTCTCAAAGTGTACTAAAATTTAGTAATGGGTCATGGTCGATTATCTCATGAGAAGAGGGGTTGAAGGACCAGAGGTTGATTCCAGTTGTTATTAAAATAATAAGAAAATGATGCTAAAGAAAGAAAGGAATGGTAGAAAAGAATCAAAAACAAAATCCAGTCCAAAATTGAGCTCTACCCTTTCAATTCTTGCCCCAGTCCCAAATAGCATTTTCATATCTTGAAACATTATAATATGGGTCTTGCAAATGTGATAAAGAAGACTAGAAAGATGGTTGATAAAGGGGTTTGGAAAAAATGGTGCCTAAATATGAGGTAAGTCTAAGAGAAAATGCACCATCTACAAAGGTTCTCATAAAAATGGACTAAATGACACCATCAGCCATGAAGTAAGCCCTAAAATCACACCACTACCACACTTACTCTTGAGTGGTCTCTTTATTTCTTGTCACTCTTGGGACCTATCCCTCTACTTGGGTTATTTTATTTCCTATCTAGGTGACACACCTAATAGGGTTGAATGAAGTCCCTCCCATACTTAAATTTGTCAACTTATATGGGTTCTTGGGCTAGTGTGATGCTTGAAGGGGATGTTGAGGTGAATTGTCTTACATGGATTATATCTTAATTTACAAATTTATTTGCATGCTTGAAGGAATAATTTTTTTAATGAACCTCGGATAACCATGTTTTTTCTTTGACTTGTCTTGGATTACCTTAACATGGTTTTTTGAGGGACCTCTTGGGCTTGTACCCGGGACATTGTGTCATTATTGTAGGACCTTGGAAGGTGTGTTGAAGAGAATTGGGTCATCAAATGACTCACCACCTTCAGACAAAATATCTCACACCCTTGGGACCCTGAAAGATGGATATATGAGATTGGTAGGAGCCAATTTAGTCATGATGGAACAGAGATGGGATGGAAGTCCATAGGCTATGAAGAGTACACCATGACTTATTTTTCACCAGGATAAAGGATGTTGTATTAGAATATGGTTAGAGATAGTTCAAACATGAGATACATCTCCCCACGACTTAGACTCATCACTTAGAGACTAGACGCTAGCCCTATTATGATGATGACATCATATTCTAGGATATGATGTAGCTAGGGTTTGATGCACACATGGGGTACTAATGATGCATGGAATAATTTGGGTGAGGAGAGATATCACTTTCTCCCATCTTTCTCTAGACTGATGCCATGTGGCCTTTGTAGACACCCTCCTTTCCTAAGGAGGCTTGATGTCTCACACATGTGGCACATTATGATGTATTTTACATTTATTTCACCTTATAAAGGTTAAATGAGGGGTATACCCCACTTAAAACATTGTTGTGTTATGTTATGAGGATAAATATGTGAGGGTATCCTCATATAGAAAGGAAAAACCTCACTTTCATTTTATCATCATATTTCACTCACCATTGTTGGTGACACTTTTGAAATTTTCACCCTTTTGTGCGTTACTATATCTTTTTCTCTCATGCCCTAAGCTTGGAAAGGATATTTTATGGATGATTTGTTGATTTTGGATGGATATTTATGTAATTAGGGTGAAATTCTCTTGGTTTCTTGGATGAAGTAAGTAAATTTCTACAATTCTTGTTTATGTTATTGGTGTTTATGGTGAAATTTCTATTTTGTTGCAAGAAGTCTTGTTTATTGAAACCCTAAGAGAGTAATATAAGTGCTTATTCCTATCATAAGGTTATATTTATCTATAATTGGTTAATTTTCCTTGCTAGTGTTAGATCCCTAAATCCCTAAAGTGCTATCATTTTATGATTTTAGCCCTAGATAATTGATCTTTGACCTAGTTGAAGCTACAAAAAGGGAGGAATGATTTCTAGGGCCCAAATGTGGTTTCACCCTAGAATTCCTTCTCCTCAAGATATAAATCCTAAGGCCCAAATGTGCTCGCACCTTGGGGTTTAGATCCTACATCTTGGTTTCAAGTAAATCAACCTTCAATTTTGGTTGCAATTTATGATCCATAATATATTTGCAGAATGAAATGAATACAAATCATTATCAAAACATGCTTAACACAGAATAACATATATACAGTAAAAATGGTTTCTATTCAATAAGGAAATAAGATGAAACTGTAAATTGCAATAGAAACAAGCTTGCTAGAATGGTGGTGGCTTAATGAGGCTCTAAAGGCCTTTTTACAATAAATAGGAGTGCCAAAAAATCTATACATCCAAAAAACCTAATCCTAGGAGATGAAGCACTAACAGTCATGTGGGCCCCGTTTGGGTAAGTTAGCACATCAACTTCTTGGGGTCGTAACTTTTGCATACAATCTATGTTTTAGGCACACGATAGCCTATTGGAAAGGTCTATCTAAGGACTACACATTTTGATGCTATATATAAAAGGTCACTCTGATTGTGGAGAGCCCTAAAAAACATTTTTTTGGGCCTCAAAACAACCCCACAAGTCAGGGACCCAAAAACTAGGGAACAAACTACCAAACTGGAAAATTGCCAAAATGAGCCAACTGGAATAGGCGGGATGCCAACAGAATCCATTTGTATCAATCCTTCCCCATTAGGAAGAAATTATATCCATTGCATTGAGCTCCCCCATCAGATGAGGAAACTTCTGCTGAATTTGGCCCCAGGTGAGCCACTTGCCTTGGTGCAGGAGCTTCCCCTCTTTGACAACTCGATTAAGTTGGATCCTTTGTTGGTGATTTACCTTGATATCTTTTTCCAAAATCTGATCATTGGATTTCTGTTGTATCCAGTTAGGTCTGAGATATGTTGGTGTCAGTTGTTCTATTATCTCTGAGGTGTCCAATAATGGTGGGAAATATGGTCGAAGGATATCCACATTAAACACTGGGTGCAAGCCAAGGAAAGGTCCAAGAATGTTGATCTTGAAAGCATTATCAGCCACATCCTTGGTGACGGTGTACGACCCATAATGGAGTGGGTGAAGCTTCTGATGGGGTATTGTAAGGCTCTCTTTCTGCAAGTGCAATCAAACTTTGTCGCCCACCTGAAACTTATGTAACACCCAGTGTTGATCATGGCACTACTTGTACTTTTCATTGGAATTATGTAGGATATCCTAAACCTATTAGTGGAAGTGGTGTATCCTATTAATGAACTGGATAGATTTGTAAACTTTATTTGGAGCAAGATATGAGTCGACCGAGGTGACCACAAGGGGTAAAAATGTTTCTGCAACATTTACACTGTCTTTTCGATGCCGAAGTGTCCTGCCACTCGATTGTAGTGGGATTCCTAGATCATCTTCGCTTGCACGCTTGATGGAAAGAAAATATGGCCCAGACGACACAACAACCCACCCTGAAGATGGAAATTAGCGACAAATACATTTTCACCCAAAATTTGGTAGGTGGTGGAAAAGTTTGGGTCTATCTCATAGAGTTGGGGCCATCTAGAAGTCTCATGGAAGAAACATTCTAGCACTGTGGTGAGTTCCGCAAATGGCGCTTTGTTGAGGCAATCAATGACGTGGTTAGTGCTTCCCATTTTATACTTGATTTTGAGCTAGAATTCCTACAAGTATGTGGACCACTTCTGATGGTGATAATTCTACAATTTTCCTTGCATCTGCATGAACCGCAGTGCCTTATGATTAGTGTGGATGATTGTCTCCTTCCCAAGAATGTAATGTCTCCACTGGAGGCAGGCTTGCATAATGGAGTACATTTCTTTGTCATAATTAGGGTACTTACGGACAACATCTGATAGTTTGTTAGGGACTTAACCCCTCACGTAGGTAGAATAATATATTTCCATGTAATAAAGGTAAATATTAATAAGGCCTAGCAATAAGGAACAATAAGTCCTATGTAAGAATACCTAATAGAAGCTACCGCTTCTAGAAGGATCTTCCTCTAGATTGTTCTTTTGATAGACACATCTAATATAAATAAGAGTCAAGGGTATGCGAATTTATGTCTTGGATATTATTGTAATAGAGCTCTGTTATGTTGGAGGTTGCCCGCTCGAAGAGGAAAGTGAACATCGCTCTCAATAATCAAAGTTCTCTTTCTGGTGTTATTTTGCTATCATTTTGGTATTATCATGGTGTTGTTATGGTTAGATTGTTGTTCATCTTCCATTTATAACTATTTATTTTTTTCTACATACTTTTTGTATCTGGAATATTAGAAGTGGTATCAATGCACCTTCCTTGGCAGAAATTTGTGGGTTAAATTTTTTTCCAGCGTAGAGACATAGTCTGGTGTCTTTAAGCTACAGAGATATGTTGTTACACACATAACCCCATGGTTGCAGATTCATACATGCAATAAATACAAGTTCTACTTAAGCGCACATATGTTGGCCACCCTTGTAACCACTGTTGGTACCCCTTCGAGTGGTAGCACATCAAAAAACACCTATATATGAATCAACCTATATTTCCTGAAGCCTTTCGTAGATAAAATGATCAATCACCTGGTTGTTACAGTGCCACCGATAAAAACACTTGAGAAGATACTCTCTAGTACCTGGGTAGTCGGATAGTACGACTAAGGGTACGGTCTAGCCTCCTTAGTTGGTTCCCTGAGATATTGGGATGAGTAATACTGTTGGACCCTGCACATATATCAGAGAGCTATAACATAGGGAAAAACCTTGTCTTTATAACTTTTGAATACCCTAACCCTTGGGAAGGAAACAAAAATAGAACTAAGAAGATCTATTGTCGTGCTACATTGTCTTCTGCATTCTGGCTACAAAATTACTGCATATTTCTTCCTGTTAAGCATTTGGGAATTTCATCACTACAGTTGTATTCAGGCCAGAGTATAACTCCATAGGAACACTTATTTGGGACCTATTCCATTGTCTTCCCCTTTTTTCCCTGATCACAGTCATACCCTTCATTTTTAATCCTTTTTGTTTCATTGGACCCAACCCCTTCCCAATTTCCCTATTTTTTCACCTATTCCATTATATTTCCCTTCAAGCACTGATTGTCATGGTACCTATCACTTCTAAGTCCTTTTTTCTTTGGTCCCACCCACCCATTTTGTTTCCTTACCCACACTTCCCATATCCAAATGGCCACCACTTGCAACCAATATCTTCAAAATTTCGTTAATCAAGCCCATGTCTCCATTAAACATCTCACATATCAGATGGATTCCACCTGTTCCCACATTAACACCTTGGAAGCCAACCTCACAACCCAATTGGCCTCCCTATAGACTATTTTCAATCAATTGTTGAACCACCCTACGGGTCCTTCGTCATCAACACAACCCGATGTTGATGATTCCTCTAGGCCTCCACTTTTTCACTCCAACTCCTTTCATTGTGAACCCTGTCTTCCCCGCGTAGAGGTCAATAAATTTGTTGGCTCTGATCCTATAGGTTGGGTCACTCAAATGGAGCATTATTTTTGTCTGCATGGTATTATTGATGAGTTGGCCAAAATTTTCTATGTTGTCCTCTATCTATATCCTAAACGCTGGCAATGGTGGCAATGGCGAAAATATTCATGTCAGGGGTATATTGCCTAGACCCAGTTTGTTGTTGAGATCTATGCCCACTTTGATATTTATACCCACTATCTAGGTCATTTGACCAAGTTGAAATAGTAAGGCATAGTGGATGACTTCATCACTCCTTTTGAGAATTTGGCCTTTCGAACATAGGGCATGTCAGATGTGTTCTTCCATGAATTCTTTATCATTGGTCTCAAGGATTAAATCCGATCCCAGGTTTGCATGACCTTCCCTCCCACTTGGTTGGAAGATACTCAACATGCTAAAGAGGCCCAACAATTTATTTCCCCCCCCCCAAAAAAAATACCCCTTTTGTTCCTTTCCCTCGACCCGCTAATCCTAACCCTTCGGTTACTCCCCTGAAGGTCCAAAAACTAACTAGGGATGAAATGGATGAATGCCAACTGAAGGGTCTTTGTTATAACTATGATGAAAAATATTTGTTGGGGCACAAGTGAGTAATGTGCATCTTCTTGGATCGAGTGTCCTTGATTTCTAGGCATGAAATGGGCACGGGGTTGGTCACACCGAAGAAGAGAGGAAATGCAGAAGGTGTGTGAGCCAGGAGTTTGAAACTCAAAACAAAGGAGGAGAACATGATTGGGAGGAAGAGAAGGCGTCAGGAGAGGAGCTCGCATGACTGAGAGGAAATAAAAATGGTATATATATAGAGGAGGCATAACAAGGTTAACCTTCAAGGGAGGTTGAAGAGCCATCAAATCCACACGAATTTCATACAGGAGGGAGGTTGAAGAGAAATCAAATCCACATGAATTTCATACAAGAGGGAGGACGATTTCAAGTGCAGTAGCAGGTGTTGTTGCAGGTGAGTTGAATGCTCATCTTCAGGTCTCCACCTTAGGAGAGAGGGGGTGGGTGACGTGCAAGCTATCAAGGTGGATGTGGCTGCTAGATGTCACCCCATCTGGGGTTTTGTGATGGTACTAGTTATCAAGGAAAAAAATTCAATAAAGTCATATTAAATCCAGAAATAAAAATGGTGTTATTAAAAGCATCACTTTTTGATTCACGAGTCAATGTTCTTCAACTTTCGTATTAGTTTCTAGGACCATGATTTCAAAAAAGTCATAATTTTTACCACCCCCAAAAAAAAGGGTACTACTAGTAGCACCATATTTTGAAACGAGGGTAAGAATAATACTATACGCGACCTCTAAAAAAATGAGAACTCTCGAGAGCTCTTGTTAAGATTGTAACTTTATTACTTTCATAACAAACTTAGGTAACGTTGACTATCATCTCCATCAATTTATTTACTCAAAGTGAAAGCATTTTACTTTCGATGGAAATTAGGTTGGAATGTTTCTCACATGAAATAGAACCATGTTCCATGTTATCATTTACAAATTCTACTAGTCATTTATTTATGTTGGGCACCATGACTAGGTTATTTTTGCACTAATAGTGGATCTAGAGATCTAACTGGGGTCATCGGATGACAACAATGACCTTGTTCCCTAAATGACTCTTTTCAGTCTCAATCGCCACGAGAGACATGAATGGATGTATCTCTTGGGAATTTTTCGACTATGAGTAGTTTAGTATGGGTCATTATGATGTTTTCAATAACAATAATGGGTCTTTGCATATTGACGATGGTTAGGGAAGTATAACTAAGGCCTTGTGAATTTATCAAATCTTCTCGAGCTCAAGCATGATGGAAGATGCATCGAAACACCACATAGGACTTTTATATGGGATCTTTGGCCTCTAAGTGGGATATGATTTTCATTAATTGGGTTTAGGTAGCAGTGATGTGTCTAGGGATCTAAACCATGTTTGAAAAGGAAAACAAGGTCCTTACTTAGGAAAATGAACCTTCTAGGCCTCGATCATTGCAAGAAAAGCCTCTCATCATGACACACACCCTCTCTATGGGGTCTTTGACACTTGAGTGGCATCCCATGCACCATTAAGACATTTTTTGCAAATGGGATGGGCCTAAGGGTCTTGACTATGCTTGGGAGAGAAAAATAGGTCATTTTCCCTTGAAAAATATTTTTATGCTAAATATTTTATTTTGAAACATTGATTAGTGATGATCTAATGTAAACAAAATGTTTCCACATTACTAATAACACATGCACATTCTTGTAGATTAAAAAAAAGTCTAGAGGTTGTCTTTTTTCCTCTAGGTGTTGTATGATTCAGTTTCTTTGGTTTGACAAATCAATTGTTTGTTGCATAAAAAAAACACTCATTTTTCAATCCAAAGCTAAAACAAAGACTTTTATATCTTTGGTAACTAAATAAAATATAAAAAAACTGATGAATTTACTAGGATACTCTTAATACTTACATGTAATTTCAGGGAAAAAATTAAGATTAAAAATATGGAAATATAGTAGCACACAAAAAGTGACTATTATATAAAACTACAAGTACACAAATTTGTTTCAAGAAATTTAGTCATTTACATACTAAACTTATGTCTTAACTTAAATATAAACATTATATTTTAGTCTTAACTTGAATATAATCAGAGAAAAAATAATATATCAATAACTTGAATTTTCTAATTATACAAATCTTACATGAATAAAAATTATATATTCTTAAAGCTATTCAATTTCCTACATCTTTTTTTAATAGGTTATCACTATGCATGTAATAATTCCTCCTTAACATAATGTTGTTTTTTTCCATATTTTCATTACAATAAAGTGTCATTTTCCTCACTAACTTTTTTCGAAATGATGGAAGGAGTTTTTCTTAAAATAATGATCAATAACTTTTTGGAAAAGAAGGATGGAAGGAAGTTTTCTTAAAATAATGATCATTTTTCAATCCCTACAAAACCTCATCACATCTGTGTGAAATAGGAAACATCATCTGCATGAAAGAACTTTTTTGGAGAAAGAGAGAAATTCCAAAAAACAAATCGTTAGAATAATGATGATTGTGCAACCGTAACAAACAATGTGTTAACATAAAAAATTTTGCAAGGGATCCAACAAGGTTTTTCTGAGGAGAATTTCTCAAATTCTTTTTGCAACAGAAACAACGAGATGAAGTAGCTTAGGTGTAATAGTGGGAGGGAGTTTTACCATCCAACCTTTGAACGAGCCAAACCTTGAGCTCATGAAAACTTAAGAAGGAAGCAAAGAGACTACAAGTAGACCCTCCTGTCAGGATGTAATCATTTCACCGCCTATATGAACACCGCATCGGTGGCTGTCTTGACCCTTCAAGACTCGAGGTTTAAGCACCGATCACTAATTTTGTCTTACATTGCTTAAACAGTGGTTGCTTAACCTTTGCAGGCCACGAGAAACCATCACCGCCTTAATCAAATTATTTCAGAGATCGAAGGGGCAATTTTCGTTTGGTATAAGTACCTGAAAACGGATTGTAATCGATAAGATTTTGAAAACATTTTTTGAATCGAATTGGTTATTATGCATTCAGAGGTATTTTCTCCGTATATATATTTTATTGAGTTTCTAAACTTTGTTCGGGTTTTTCATTTTTGGCATTCGGAGTTTACCTGTTAAATTCGAACGGAGTTTCTTTTGTTTTACAAAAACTCTGAACCCAATTTGGTGGGCCCAAAAATTATATGCATTTCGCAATTCAACATTTTTTGTTTTGTTTTGCTTTTTCATCGGGTGTTGGAAAACCCCAAACCCCAAACTCTGATCTTCTTGGGCCCACGGCTTGATCGCATTTTGCAACTTTGGATTCATTGTTGCATTCTTGTGTCTCACCTCTCCAACCGTCAAAACCCGAAATACTGGGTCCCACAGCCTATTCGCATTTCGCGATTCGAGAATCTGCGTTGTGTTTTGTTTTTTGTGTTTGGCGTTTGTAAACTCCGAAACCCGATCCGCCTCCCTTTTTCCACATTTGGTATGAGAGATGCTAGTTTATCCTGCAGAGCATCCTGTCAGTTGCTCATTTCAATGAAAATAATTCTTGTTGGTGCCCAATTTCACTTTCCTATTTTCCTGCGTGAAAGTTTATTTGATTTCTTTCAAACTTTTATAAATGGTTGCATCTGGTAGAAGTTCTTCTCAGATTCAAGTTCATGTTCTAAGTGAGAAGTCATATGACTCTTGGTATATTCGAATGAGGACGATTTTTCGTTCTCGTGATTTATGGACCTATGTTATTAATGGTTATGTTGAGCCAGCTGATGTAGTAGCATAATTGGCTCTCT
Organism: Picea glauca; assembly: GCA_000966675.3. Taxonomy (NCBI): domain Eukaryota; kingdom Viridiplantae; phylum Streptophyta; class Pinopsida; order Pinales; family Pinaceae; genus Picea; species Picea glauca. The sequence goes on along the minus strand of JZKD02S1609358.1, from coordinate 266,500 downwards.
CTAATGCTGACCATGTTTTGTTGAAGGAAAACAGGAAGAAGGATAACAAGGCTCTTGGATTAATCCAACAAGGATTAAATGAATCCATTTTTATGAAGATTTCTAGTGCTACATCTTCGAAGATCACTTGGGACATTCTTGAAACCTATTATCAAGGAGTGTCCAAGGTGAAGACAGTCAAGTTGCAGAATTTAAGAAGGGATTTCAAAAATCTGAAGATGAAGGATAATGAAAGTGTTGATACTTTCATGACTCAAGTAATGAGAGTTTTGAACCAGCTCAGGTAGTATGGAGATGATGTTGAGAATAAAAGATTTACTGAGAAAGTGCTAAGAAGTTTACTTAAGAAGTTTGAGCATGTTGTGTTACCATAGAGGAATTTAAGGATTTAAGTCTAATGAAAATTGATGAATTAATTGGTTCTCTTGTTGCTCATGAATCTAGGATATCTAGATATGAAGAAGGATCATTGGAGCATGCCTTCAAATTGCAACTGCATATTACTAGAGGGAGAGGTAGAGGAAGGTCTTATACTCATGGAAGAGGAGGTCAATTTTCTGGTCGAAGGACAACAAAGTTGAATCAAAGTCTAAGCAGAAGTTCTAGCATAATCCTATTACTTTAAGATGGAGCAACAACAAACCTTGGCAGCAAGAAAATCATAGGTATGATAAAACTAAAGTGCAATGTTTTTATTGGAAGAAGTTTGGGCAGTTTTCTAACAAATGTTGGAAGAAATGGACAGATGTTGGAAAGCACTCTGCACATATCATAAATGAGTCTGAGCATGATCAAAATCCTGTGTTTTTGACCTGTAATTTCACTCAGGAAAATGCTAGTGATATTTTTTTTTTGGATAGTGGTTGAAGCAACCACATGACTGGTAATAAGGACTTATTTTCTTCTATTGATACTAGTATTCAATCTGAAGTCAAAGTGAGAAATGATTGTAAGGTTACATTCAACGGTAAAGGTGTAGCTCCAGTTTACACTAAGAACAATCAGAGAAGAAATATTGATGATGTTTACTTTGTGCCTGGTTTAAAATGCAATCTTATCAGTGTTGGACAGTTGTTGGAGAAAAAGTATGGAGTGTTCTTCAACAACAAGGTATGTACTATCTATAATAAATTACCCAACAAACATTTGATTGGAGTAGAGATGACCAATAATATAATGTTTCCACTTGTTATGCGGAATGATTTGAGTGGTTCTTTGAATGCTTATAAGGCTGGAAGTTTAGATGAATCTTGGTTATGGAATTTAAGATATGGTCATTTATATTTTGGTGGCTTAGATATGTTACAGAATAAGCATATGGTAAAGGGGTTGCCCTATATTCAACAACCTGCAAGCTCTTGTGAGAGTTGTATAATTGGGAAGCATCACAGAGAGAAATTTGTTTCATGTGTTTCCTACAGAGCAAAAGATCCATTGGAAATTGTCCACACAGATTCATGTGGACCTATACAAACATCTTCTTTAACTAGCTGTGTTTATTTTATGACTTTCATTGATGATTTCACTAGGAAGACTTGGTTGTATTTGTTGAAAAAAAAATACGAAGCCTTTGATGTTTTTAAGAATTTTAAGTCAATGGTTGAGAATGAGAGTGGTCAAACCATTAAAATCTTAAGGTCTGACAGAGGAGGTGAATACAAACTTAATGAATTGATTGAATTTTGTGATCTTCATGGAATTAAAAGGAAATTTACTGCTCGTTTTACTCCATAACAGAATGGAGTGGCTGAAAGGAAGAATCAGACTATCTTGGACATGGCTCGAAGCATGTTGAAGGAGAAGCATCTTTCAAACGAATATCGGGGAGATGAAGTTCTTTTCTCTATTTTTATCTTGAATAGAAGTCCAACCAAGACCGTGAGGGATCGTGTACCTCAGGAAGCCTGGGATGGTAAGCCTTGCAATGTTTCTCATTTTAGAATTTTTGGATGTGTTGCATTTGCACATGTACCTGCCGAAATGAGGAGAAAGTTGGATGACAGAAGCGAGAGATGTATCTTTTTTGGATACAGTGAAGAGTCTAGGGCATATAAACTCTACAATCCCATTACCCAGAAATATGTAATCAACATAGATGTTCAATTTAAAGAAGATGAATCCTAGGATGGAAGTGTTGACAAATCAATTTCAGAGGGAGTTGTGTTACCTCGTGATGATGATGATGGAGCTGAGAAGGCTGAAGGAGATGGACTGATGTCTTCACATGTACATACACCCGCAACAAGAAGTCCAACAAGGCAAGCACCAGATTTCAACCCATATCAATTTAGAACGCCCATAACTCATGAGCATGGTGAGCCATATGGACATGGTGGACATCAAACAGATTCACAGGTAAGCAGTGAATCAGATCCCACTTTAGCTTCTTTGAAAAACAGATTTAAAGGATAGAAAACTAGAAGTTTAAGAGAATTGTATGATCATAATGAAGAAGTAGGTCATATTTCAATTTTTTCATTAGTAGCTTATGATCCTATAAGTTTTGATGAAGCTGATAATGAGGATATTTGGATAAAAGCAATGGATGAGGAGATTGATTCCATTGTAATAAATCACACTTGGGATCTTGTTGATTTACCTGAAGATAAGAAAAGTATTGGTGTTAAGTGCGTTTATGAGACTAAGTTGAATGCAAATGGTGAATTTGAAAAGTACAAGGTAAGACTTGTAGCTCAGGGGTTTAGTCATCAACCCAACATTGATTACAATGAAACATTTTCTCTTGTAGCAAGAATTGACACTTTGAGGATGGTCTTAGCTAAATTTGCATCTCAGAATAGATGGATCATGCATTAGATGGACGTCAAGTTTGTTGATCCGGATTATTTTCAGCATGAAATGAGAGCGGAGATATAATAAAGAAATGCACAGAGATATTGCAGATATTCAATAATATAACATAATTGTATCAAAGATGCAACCATAAACATAGATATATAGTAATACACGATTTCTATTAATCAAAGAAATGTACAGAGACTGTAAAAATACAGAGTGAAAGACTCGCTAGAATGGTGGC
>JZKD02S1609358.1:204389-217242 GCA_000966675.3 Picea glauca | reverse complement strand
TATTTCAAATTTTTTTTTTCTTAGTTTTTAATTTATATAAAAGGAATTGAATTATACTTTTTTGTTAAATATTAAAAAATAGTGTTATTTAACTACAATTTTTTTCATGTATTGAAGTAAAGGTAAACAATGTGTTAAGAATGGTGTTTTCCACTATATTTTAGAAGTATGGAACAATAAATTAATTAAGAAGACACAATTATATGGAAAAATCGTAACTTAAAAAAAGTAAATGGTAAAGAATATTTTTAAGATTGAAAGAAGCATGAAAAAATGACTAAAAACATCATTGAATAAAAAAAAATAAAAATAAAAAATTGAAAAAAATGAAAATAGATGAAAAATAAGCATTTAAAAAAAAATGTGTAAACATTGTGGATTGAAAAATTTAAAATATCGAAAAACCACCTAAAAAGGGAGAGGGGTGCTACCGGTAACACTATATTTTTAAAAATGGGGTAAAAAATTGGACCCCCCAAAAAACGAAAACTATGTAGAGTTCTCGTTAAGTTGGTAACTATGTTGTTTGCCAACACCTGATGCAAAAAAAAAAAAAAAAACAAAAAATGCCAAATTGTGAAATGGTACAAGTTTTGGGCCCACCAATTTGGGTTCGGAGTTTTGGTAAAACAAAAGAAACTCCGTGCGAATTTAACAGGTAAACTCCAAATGCCAAAAATCAAAAACACGAATAGAATTTACAAAGTCAATAAAATATATATACAGAGAAAATACCTTTGAATGCATAATAACCAATTCGATTCAAAAAATGTTTTCAAAATCTTATCGATTACAATCCGTTTTCACGTACTTATACAAAATGAAAATTGCCCCTTCGATCTCTGAAAGAATTTGATTAAGGTGATGATGGTGTCTCGTGGCCTGCAAAGGTTAAGGCGGCCACTGTTTAAGAAATGTAAGACAAAATTAGTGATCGGTACTTAAACCTCGAGTCTTGAAGGGTCAAGATGACCACCAATGCATTGTTCATACAGGCGGTGAAATTATTACATCTTGACATACTCCTTCTTAATCATTTCAGAGAAAAAACAAACTAAAAATATGTAAAACAAAATTGCTGTAAACAATGCATCACAACTTGCACACCCCAATATTTCTTCTATGGATTTTAAACAATTCATTTCCCAAAGGCTTCGTAAATATGTCTGCAAATTGTTCTTCAGATCTGTAGAATTGAACATAAATCTCTTTAACAGTTACCAACTCTCAAATGAAATGATACCTTGTATCAATGTGCTTACTTTGTTTGTGAAAAATGTGATTCTTTGAAAGTGCAATGGCAGATTCATTGTCACAGACAATTTGAGTTGCAACATTCTGGTCATGCAACAATTCATTCAAGACCCTTCTCGTCCACACAGCTTGACATGCAGCTGCAGCTGTTACAACATACTCTACCTCAGTGGAGGATAGAGTCACAATGGGTTGTTACTTTGATGCCCATGCCACTGCTCCAGATCCAAGACTGAACACATACCTAGATGTGTTTTTCCTGTCATTAATGGAACTTGCAAAATCACTATTAGTATATCCGATCAGCTCAAAGATTAAACTTGATTTGTATCGGATACCAAAGTCAGTTATTCTAGCAACATATCTCAGGATCCTCTTTCCTGCTTGCCAATGAGTACTCTTCGGAGTCTCCATGAATCTCGAAATCAAACTTACATGATATCAGGTCTGATTGTTGTTAAGTACATAAGGCTTCCAACCAACCTTTAATACAGAGTTGGATCAACATATGATCCCACATCATACTTGCTAAGTTTAATACTAGTTTCCATAGGTGTTGTAGCTTGTTTACAATTCAACATTCTAAACCTTTTCAATACTTTATTTTCATAGTTAGTTTGACAAATGAAAATTCCATCATTAGATTGATCCACTTCAATTCCAAGAAAATACTTCATCAATCCTAAATCAGTCATCTCAAACTCTATTTTCATGGAATTTAAAAAATCATCTACAGATAGATCTCCAGTAAAAATCAGGTCATCAACATAGAGACATACAATCAAAATTTTACCTTCCCGGTTTATCTTTTTATATAGGGTTGGTTCACTTGGAATTCCGTTGAATCCAACACTAATCAGATATCCATCAATCCTGCTATACCAAACTCTGGATGCCTACTTCAATCAATATAAGGCTTTCCTTAACTCATGAACTTTATCTCTGTGTTTATCAATCTCATAACCCGGAGGTTATCTTACATAAACCTCTTCTTCCAAATATCCATTCAAGAATGCATACTTGACATCCATTTGATGCATGATCCATCTATTATGAGCTGCAAATTTAGCTAAGACCATCCTCACAGTTTCAATTCTTGCTACAGGAGAAAATGTTTCATTGTAATCAATGTCGTGTTGCTGACTAAACTCCTGAGCTACAAGTCTTGCCTTGTACTTTTCAAATTCACCATCTGTATTCAACTTAGTCTCATAAACGCACTTAACACCAATAATTTTCTTATCTTCAGGTAAATCAACAAGATCCCAAGTGTGATTTATTACAATGGAATCAATCTCCTCATCCATTGCTTTTATCCAAATATCCTCATTATCAGCTTCAACAAAACTTATAGGATCATAAGCTATTAATGCAAAAATTGAAATCTGACCTACTTCTTCATTCTGATCACACAATTCTCTTAAACTTCTAGTTTTCTGTCCTTTAAATCTGTTTTTCAAAGAAGCTAAAGTGGGATCTGATTCACTGCTTTCCTGTGAATCTGTTTGATGTTCACCATGTCCAGATGGCTCAACACGCTCATGAGTTCTGGGCATTCTAAATTCAGATGGGCTAAAATCTGGTGCTTTCCTTATTGGACTTCTTTCTATGAGTGTATGTACATGTGGAACCATCAGTCCATCTCCTTCAGCCTTCTCAGCTCCATCATCATCATCACAGGGTAACACAACTCCCTCTGAAATTGATTTGTCAATACTTTCGTCCCAAGCTTCATCTTATTTAAATTGAACATCTTTGTTGATTACATATTTATGGGTAATGGGATTATAGAGTTTATATGCCCTAGACTCTTCATTGTATCCAACAAAGATACATCTCTTGCTTCTTTCATCCAACTTTCTCCTCATTTCTACAGGTACATGCGCAAATGCAACACATCCAAAAATTCTAAAATGAGAAACATTGCAAGGCTTACCATCCCAGGCTTCCTGAGGTACACGATCCCTCACGGTCTTGGTCGAACTTCTATTCAATATAAAAATAGAGAAAAGAACTTCATCTCCCCAATATTCGTTTGAAATATGCTTCTCTTTCAACATGCTTCGAGCCATGTCCAAGATAGTCTGATTCTTCCTTTCAGCCACTCCATTCTGCTGTGGAGTATAACAAGCAGTAAATTGCCTTTTAATTCCATGAAGATCACAAAATTCAATGAATTCATTAAGTTTGTATTCACCTCCTCTGTTAGACCTTAATATTTTAATGGTTTGACCACTCTCATTCTCAACCATAGACTTAAACTTCTTAAAAACATCAAAGGTTTCATATTTTTGTTTCAACAAATACAACCAAGTCTTTCTACTAAAATCATCAATGAAAGTCATAAAATAAACACAACCAGTTAAATAAGGTGTTTGTATAGGTCCACATAAATCTGTGTGGATAATTTCCAATGGAGCTTTTTCTCTGTAGGAAACACTTGAAACAAATTTCTCTCTGTGATGCTTCCCAAGTATACAACTCTCACAAGAGCTTGCAGGTTGTTTAATATAGGGTAACCCCTTTACCATATGCTTCTTCTGTAACAGATCTAAGCCACCAAAATATAAATGACCATATCTTAAATTCCATAACCAAGATTCATCTAAACTTCTAGCCTTATAAGCATTCAAAGAACCTCTCAAATCATTTCGCATAACAAGTGGAAACATTATATTCTTGGTCATCTCTACTCTTGCAATCAACTGTTTGTTGGGTAATTTATCATAGATAGTACATACCTTGTTGTTGAAGAACACTCTGTACTTTTTCTCCAACAACTGTCCAACACTGATAAGATTGCATTTTAAACCAGGCACAAAGTAAACATCATCAATATTTCTTTTCTGATTGTTCTTAGTGTAAACTTGAACTACACCTTTACCATTGAATGTAACCTTACAATCATTTCTCAGTTTGAGTTCAGATTGAATACTAGTATTAATAGAAGAAAATAAGTCCTTATTACCAGTCATGTGGTTGCTTCAACCACTATGCAAAAACAAAATATCACTAGCATTTTCCTGAGTGACATTACAGGTCAAAAACACAGGATTTTGATCATGCTCAAACTCATTTATGATATGTGCAGAGTGCTTTCCAACAACTGTCTGTTTCTTCCAACATTTGTTAGAAAAATGCCCAAACTTCTTACAATAAAAACATTGCACTTTAGTTTTATCATACCTATGATTTTCTTGCTGCCAAGGTTTGTTGTTGCTCCATCTTAAAGTAGGAGTATTATGCTGGAATTTCTGCTCAGACTCTGATTCAGCTCTGTTGTCCTTCGACCAGAAAATAGACCTCCTCTTCCACGAGTATAAGACCTTCCTCTACTTCTCCCTCTAGTAATATGCAGTTGCGATTTGAAGGCATGCTCCAATGATCCTTCTTCATATCTAAATATCCTAGATTCATGAGCAACAAGAGAACCAATTAATTCATCAATTTGCATTAGACTTAAATCCTTAAATTCCTCTATGGGAACAACAATAGGCTCAAACTTCTTAAGTAAACTTCTCATCACTTTCTCAATAACTGTTTTATTCTCAACATCATCGCCATACTACCTGAGCTGGTTCACGACACTCATTACTTGAGTCATGAAAGTATCAACACTTTCATTATCCTTCATCTTCATATTTTCAAAATCCCTTCTTAAATTCTGCAACTTGACTGTCTTCACCTTGGACACACCTTGATAACAGGTTTCAAGAATGTCCCAAGCGATCTTCGAAGATGTAGCACTAACAATCTTCATACAAATGGGTTCATTTAATCCTTGTTGGATTAATCCAAGAGCCTTGTTATCCTTCTTCCTGTTTTCCTTCAACAAAACATGGTCAGCATTAGAGAGAGCCAATTTTGTTGCTACATCAGCTGGCTCAGCATAACCATCAATAACATAGGTCCATAAATCATGAGAACGCAAAATTGTCCTCATTCGAATATACCAAGAGTCATATGAGTTCTTGCTCAGAACAAGAACCTGAATCTGAGAATAACTTCTACCAGACGCAACCATTTATAAAATTTTGAAATAAATCAAATAAACTTTCACATAGGAAAGTAGGAAAGTGAAATTGGGCACCAACAAGAATTATTTGCGTTGAAATGAGCAACTGACAGGATGCTCTGCAGGATAAACTAGCATCTCTGATACCAAATGTGGAAAAACAGAGGCGGATCGGGTTTTGGCGATTACAAACGCCGAACACAAAAAACAAAACACAACACAGATTCTCGTATCACGAAATGCGAACAGGATGTGGGACCCAGTATTTTGGGTTTCGACGGTTGGAGAGGTCAGACACAAGAATGCAACAATGGTTGCAAAGTCACAAAATGCGATCAAATCGTGGGCCTAGGAAGATCAGAGTTCGAGGTTCAGGGTTTGCCAACACCCGATGAAAAAGAAAAACAAAACAAAAAATGTTGAATTGCGAAATGCGTATAAGTTTTGGGCCCACCAATTTGGGTTCAGAGTTTTGGTAAAACAAAAGAAACTCCGTGCGAATTTAACAGGTAAACTCCAAATGCCAAAAATGAAAAACATGAAGAGAGTTTACAAACTCAATAAAATATATATACGGAAAAAATACCTCTGAATGCATAATAACCAATTCGATTAAAAAAATGTTTTCAAAATCTTATCGATTACAATCTGTTTTCAGGTACTTATACAAAATGAAAATTGCCCCTTCGATCTTTGAAATAATTTGATTAAGGCGGTGATGGTTTCTCATGGCCTGCAAAGGTTAAGGAAGCCACTGTTTAAGTAATGTAAGACAAAATTAGTGATCGATGCTTAAACCTCGAGTCTTGAAGGGTCAAGACATCCACCGATGTGGTGTTCATATAGGCGGTGAAATGATTACATCCTGACATGCGGGTCTACTTGTAGTCTCTTTGCTTCCTTCTTAAGTTTTCATGAGCTCAAGGTTTGGCTTGTTCAAAGGTTGGATGGTAAAACTCCCTCCCACTATTACACCTGAGATACTTCATCTCGTTGTTTCTGTTGCAAAAAGAATTTGAGAAATTCTCCTCAGAAAAACCTTGTTGGATCCCTTGAAAAAGTTTTTATGTTAACACATTGTTTGTTAGGGTTGCACAATCATCATTATTCTAACGATTTTTTTTTTTGGAATTTTTCTCTTTCTCCAAAAGAGTTCTTTCATGCAGATGAGGTTTCCTCTTTCACATAGATGTGATGAGGGTTTGTAGGGATTGAAAAATGATCATTATTTTAAGAAAACCTCCTTCCATCCTTCTTTTCCAAAAAGTTAGTGATCATTATTTTAAGAAAAACTCCTTCCATCTTTTCCATACTACTAGAAGGCAAAGTTCAAAAGTAGGCGAGCAGGTAAACTATATGGGCTGTTTCCAGAGGCATTCTTTAAAGCATCAAAACTAAGTCTTTCACCAAAAAAGTTAGTGAGGGAAAATGACACTTTATTTTAATGAAAATATGGAAAAAAACAACATTATGTTAAGGAGGAATTATTACAGGTATAGTGATAAACTATTAAAAAAGGATGTAGGAAATTGAATAACTTTAAGAATATATAATTTTTATTCATATAAGATTTGTATAATTAGAAAAATTCAAGTTATTGATATATTATTTTTTCTCTAAAATACAATGCTTATATTCAAGTTAAGACTAAAATATAATGTTTATATTCAAGTTAAGACATAAGTTTAGTATGTAAATGACTAAATTTCTTGAAACAAATTTGTACACTTGTAGTTGTAGATAATAGTCACTTCTTGTGTGCTACTATATTTCCATATTTTTAATCTTAATTTTTTCCCTGAAATTACATGTAAGTATTAAGAGTATCCTAGCAAATTCAACAGTTTTTTATATTTTATTTAGTTACCAAAGATACAAAAGTCTTTGTTTTAGCTTTGGATTGAAAAATGAGTGTTTTTTTTTATGCAGCAAACAATTGATTTGTCAAACCAAAGAAACCAAATCATACAACACCTAGAGGAAAAAAGACAACCCCTAGACTTTTTTTTAATCTACAAGAATGTGCATGTGTTATTAGTAATGTGGAAACGTTTTGTTTACATTAGATCATCACTAATCAATGTTTGAAAATAAAATATTTAGCATAAAAACATTTTTCAAGGGAAAATGACCTATTTTTCTCTCCCAAGCATAGTCAAGACCCTTAGGCCCATCCCATTTGAAAAAAATTGCTTAAAGGTGCATGGGATGCCACTCAAGGGTCAACGACCCCATAGAGAGGGTGTGTGTCATGATGAGAGGTATTGCTTACAATGCTCGAGGCCTAGAAGGTTCATTTTCCTAAGTAAGGACCTTGTTTTCCTTTTTGAACATGGTTTAGATCCCTAGACACATCATTGATACCTAAACCCAATTAATGAAAATCATATCCCACTTAGAGGCCAAAGATCCCATATAAAAGTCCTATGTGGTGTTTCGATGCATCTTCCATCATGCTTGAGCTCGAGAAGATTTGATAAATTCACAAGGCCCAAATTATACTTCCCTAACCATCGTCAATATGCGAAGACCCATTATTGTTATTGAAAACATCATAATGACCCATACTAAACCACTCATAGTCGAAAAATTCCCAAGAGATACATCCATGCATGTCTCTCATGGCGATTGAGACTGAAAAGAGTCATTTAGGGAACAAGGTCATTGTTGTGATCCGATGACCCCAGTTAGATCTCTAGATCCATTATTAGTGCAAAAATAACCTAGTCATGGTGCCCAACATAAAGAAATGACTAGTAGAATTTGTAAATGATAACATGGAACATGGTTCCATTTCATGTGAGCAACATTCCAACCTAATTTCCATCGAAAGTAAAATGCTTTCACTTCGAGTAAATAAATTGATGGAGATGATAGTGAAAGTTACCTAAATTTGTTATGAAAGTAATAAAGTTACAATCTTAACAAGAGCTCTAGAGAGTTCTCATTTTTTTAGAGGTCGTGTATAGTATTATTCTTACCCTCGTTTCAAAAAATGGTGCTACTAGTAGTACCCTTTTTTTTGGGGGTGGCAAAAATTATGACTTGTTTGAAATCATGTTCCTAGAAACTAATACGAAAGATGAAGAACATTGGCTCGTGAATCAAAAAGTGATTCTTTTAATAACACCATTTTTATTTCTGGATTTAATACGATTTTATTGAGTTTTTTTCTTTGATAACTAGTACCATCGCAAAACCCCAGATGGGGTGACATCTAGTAGCCACATCCACCTTGATAGCTTGCACGTCACCCACCCCCTCTCTCCTAAGGTGGAGACCTGAAGATGAGCATTCAACCCACCTGCTACTACACTTGAAATCGTCCTCCCTCCTGTATGAAATTCATGTGTATTTGATTTCTCTTCAACCTCCCTCCTATATGAAATTCGTGTGGATTTGATGGCTCTTCAACCTCCCTTGAAGGTTAACCTTGTTATGCCTCCTCTACAGATAGACCATTTTGATTTCCTCTCAGCCACACGAGATCCTCTCCTGACGCCTTCTCTTCCTCCCAATCATGTTTGCCTCCTTTGTTTTGAGTTTCAATCTCCTAGCTCACACACCTTCTGCATTTCCTCTCTTCTTCGGTGCGACCAACCCTACTCCCATTTCATGCCTAGAAATCAAGGACACTCAATCCAAGCAGATGCACATTACTCACTTGTGCCCCAAGAAATATTTTTCATCATAGTTATAGCGAAGACCCTTCAGTTGGCATTCATCCATTTAATCCCTAGTTAGTTTCTGGACCTTGAGGGGAGTAACCAAAGGGTTAGGATTAGCGGGTCGAGGGCGAGGAACAAAAGGGTTTTTTTTTTTTTTTCTTGGGAAAAATAACTTGTTGGGCCTCTTTAGCATGTTGAGTAGCTTCCAACCAAGTGGGAGGGAGGGTCATGCGAACCTGGGATTAGATTTAATCCTTGAGACCAATTATAAAGAATTCACGAAAGAATGCATCTAAAATGCCCTATGTTCAAAAGGCCAAATTCTCAAAAGGAGTGATGAAGTCTTCCACTATGCCTTACTATTTCAACTTGGTCAAATAACCTAGATAGTGGGTATCAATATCAAATTGGGCATAAAACTCAACAACAAACTGGGTCTAGGCAATATACCCCTGACATGAATATTTTTGCCATTGCCACCATTGCCAACATTTAGGATATAGATAGAGGACAACATAGAAAAGTTTGGCCAACTAGTCAATAATACCATGCAGAGAAAAATAATGCTCCATTCGAGTGACCCAACCTATAGGATCGGAGCCAACAAATTTATTGACCTCTACGCGGTGAAGACGGGGTTCACAATGAAAGGAGTTGGAGTGAAAAAGCAGAGACTAAGAGGAATCATCAACATCGGGTTGTGCTGATGAAGAAGGACCCGTAGGGTGGTTTAGCAATTGATTGACAACAGTCTATAGGGAGGCCAATTGGGTTGTGAGGTTGGCTTCCAAGGTGTCAATGTGGGAATTGGTGGAATCCATTTGATATGTGAGATGTTCGATGGAGACATGGGCTTGATTAATGAAATTTTGAAGATATTGCTTGCGAGTGGTGGCCATTTGGAGATGGGAAGTGTGGATAAGGAAAAAAAATGGGTGGGTGGGACCAAAAAAAAAGGACTTAGAAGTGATAGGTACTACGACGATTAGTGCTTGAAGGGAAATATAATGGGATAGGCGAAAACATAGGGAAATTGGGAAGGGGTTGGGTCCAATGAAACAAAAAGGATTAAAAATTAAGGGTATGACTGTGATCAGGAAAAAAAGGGGAAGCCAATGGAATAGGTCCCAAATAAGTGTGCCTACAGAGTTATACTCTGGCCTGAATAATACTACAGTGATGAAATTCCCAAATGCTTAATAAGAAGAAATGTGCAGTAATTTTGTAGGCAGAATGCAGAAGACAATGTAGCACAACAATAGATCTTCTTGGTTCTATTTTTGTTTCCTTCCCAAGGGTTAGGGTATTCAAAAGTTATAAAGACAAGGGTTTTCCCTATGTTATAGCTCTCTGATATATGTGCGGGGTCCAACAATGTTACTCATCCCAATATCTCAGGGAACCAACTAAGGAGGCTAGAATATACCCTTAGTCGTACTATCTGACTACCTAGGTACTAGAGAGTATCTTCTCGAGTGTTTTTCTTAGTGGCACTATAACAACCAGGTGACCGATTGTTTTATCTATGAAGGGATTCAAGAAATATACGTTGATCCATATATAGGTGTTTTCTGATGTGATACCACTCGAAGGGGTACCAACAGGGGTTACAAGGGTGGCCAACATATGTGTGCTTAAGTAGAACTTGTATTTCTTACGTGTAACGACATATCTCTATAGCTTAAAGACACCAGACTATGTCTCTACCCTGAAAAAAAAATTAACCCACAAATTTTTGCTAAGGAAGTTGTGCTGATACCACTTCTAATATTCCAGATACAAAAAGTATGTAGAAAAAACAAAATAGCTATAAATGGAAGATGAACAACAATATAACCAGAACAACACCACGATAATACGAAAATGATAGAAAAATAACACCAGAAAGAGAACTTTGATTATTGAGAGCAATGTTCACTTTCCTCTTCAAGAGGGAAACCACTAACATATCAGAGCTCTATTACAATAATATCCAAGACAAAAATTCGCATACCCTTGACTCCTATTTATAATAGATGTGTCTATCAAAAGAACAATCTAGAGGAAGATCCTTCTAGAAGTAGAAGCTTCTATTAGGTATTCTTACATAGGACTTATTGTTCCTTATTGCTAGGCCTTATTAATATTTACCTTTATTACATGGAAATATATTATTCTACCTATGTGACGGGTTAAGTCCCTAACACACTATCATATGTTGTCTGTAAGTACCCTAATTATCACAAAGAAATGTACTCCATTGTGAAAGCCTACCTCCAGTGGAGACATTACATTCTTGGGAAGGAGACAATCATCCACACTGATCATAAGCCACTGCGGTTCATGCAAATGCAAGGAAAATTGTAGAATGATCGCCATCAGAAGTGGTCCACGTACTTGCAGGAATTCCAGATCAAAATCAAGTATAAAATGGGAAGTACTAACCATGTCGCTAATTGCCTCAACAAAGCACCAATTGCATAACTCACCACAGTGCTAGACTCTTTCTTCCATGAGACTTCTATATGGCCCCAACTCTATGAGACAGACCCAAACTTTGCCACCACCTACCAAATGTTGGGTGCAAATGTATTTGTCACTAATTTTCATCTTCAGGGTGGGTTGTTGTGTCATCTGGGCCATATTTTCTTTCCATCAAGCGTGCGAGCGAAGATGATCTAGGAATCTCACTACAGTCGAGTGGCAGGACACTTCGACGTTGAAAAGACAGTGTAAATGTTGCAGAAACATTTTTACAAGATGAAACTTTGACAGGAGGTCAACTACTATATCAGGTCTTGCACTGCCTATGCGATTGCCAAACTAAAAACTAAGAAACATGGATTGTACACCCCTATGTATACTCCTCATAAGACATGGTAATCCATCTCAATGGACTACATGTCGGGCCTCCCATCCACCAAGCAGGGAAATGAATTTGTTTTTGTGGTTGTGCATCACTTTTCTAAGATGGCGATTTTGGTTGCCTGGAAGAAGAGCATCATAGCAGAGGCCACTTCCAATCTCTTCTTTGAACGAGTTCGGGTACATTTTGGAATCCCATAAACCATTGTCTCAGATGGGGACATTCGATTTATTAGCACATTTTAGTCAAGCCTCTCGTCACTGCTGGACACCAAGTTCACCAAATCCATGGCCTTCCCCCCACAGACAGATGGCCAAACCAAGGTCAAAAATCAAATAATCGTGCATATCCTGTGCATGTATAATTCTAAGCACCCTCGCACATGGGATGAGAATCTCCCCTATGTTTAGCATGGCTACAACCGAGCCTTGCATAACTCAATCAAACAAAAACCCTTTATGGTGGGGTTGGGATTCCAACCATTGGGTCCCATAGATGTTGCACTACCCCTTGTGGTCACCTCGATCGACTCATATCCTGCTCCAAATAAAGTTTACAAATCCACCTGGTTCATTGAGAGGATACACCACATCCACCAACAGGTTTAGGATTGTTGATTAAGGTTGTTTGTCATTGATGTCAACCCTTGAAGAAAGACCTGTAGCACAAAGGTTTGGGTAATGGACCCAATAGTGTTTGATGTAAATATGACTCATTATTTTTTTTTTCATGGTTGATAAGAAGTAAATATGGATAAACTCCAAAGTGGTCCCCTTATGGTGAAAGCCCTCACGGGAAGATGCTTTGTGCAGTAAGAGAACCCATGCTTAATTGTGGAATAATGAGATGAAGGAAAGTGAATTTGTCAGGGAAAATATCTTAGATGTATAGTTCTTGTCATATCATTTCCGGTGGTATGTGGAAGGTCACATAATTCTTCACGGTTAGAGAGTTATGCCATGAGAAGTTGGAGACCTCGGGTTTGGGTAATGGACCCAAGTTTGTTTGATGGGTAATGGTATGAGTTATGATATATTTTCAGATAATACTATTCTATATGGATAGTACATG
>JZKD02S1609358.1:167004-193996 GCA_000966675.3 Picea glauca | reverse complement strand
TAGCACTTTAGGGATTTAGGGATCTAACACTAGCAAGGAAAATTAACCAATTATAGATAAATATAACCTTATGATAGGAATAAGCACTTATATTACTCTCTTAGGGTTTCAATAAACAAGACTTCTTGCAACAAAATAGAAATTTCACCATAAACACCAATAACATAAACAAGAATTGTAGAAATTTACTTACTTCATCCAAGAAACCAAGAGAATTTCACCCTAATTACATAAATATCCATCCAAAATCAACAAATCATCCATAAAATATCCTTTCCAAGCTTAGGGCATGAGAGAAAAAGATATAGTAACGCACAAAAGGGTGAAAATTTCAAAAGTGTCACCAACAATGGTGAGTGAAATATGATGATAAAATGAAAGTGAGGTTTTTCCTTTCTATATGAGGATACCCTCACATATTTATCCTCATAACATAACACAACAATGTTTTAAGTGGGGTATACCCCTCATTTAACCTTTATAAGGTGAAATAAATGTAAAATACATCATAATGTGCCACATGTGTGAGACATCAAGCCTCCTTAGGAAAGGAGGGTGTCTACAAAGGCCACATGGCATCAGTCTAGAGAAAGATGGGAGAAAGTGATATCTCTCCTCACCCAAATTATTCCATGCATCATTAGTACCCCATGTGTGCATCAAACCCTAGCTACATCATATCCTAGAATATGATGTCATCATCATAATAGGGCTAGCGTCTAGTCTCTAAGTGATGAGTCTAAGTCGTGGGGAGATGTATCTCATGTTTGAACTATCTCTAACCATATTCTAATACAACATCCTTTATCCTGGTGAAAAATAAGTCATGGTGTACTCTTCATAGCCTATGGACTTCCATCCCATCTCTGTTCCATCATGACTAAATTGGCTCCTACCAATCTCATATATCCATCTTTCAGGGTCCCAAGGGTGTGAGATATTTTGTCTGAAGGTGGTGAGTCATTTGATGACCCAATTCTCTTCAACACACCTTCCAAGGTCCTACAATAATGACACAATGTCCCGGGTACAAGCCCAAGAGGTCCCTCAAAAAACCATGTTAAGGTAATCCAAGACAAGTCAAAGAAAAAACATGGTTATCCGAGGTTCATTAAAAAAATTATTCCTTCAAGCATGCAAATAAATTTGTAAATTAAGATATAATCCATGTAAGACAATTCACCTCAACATCCCCTTCAAGCATCACACTAGCCCAAGAACCCATATAAGTTGACAAATTTAAGTATGGGAGGGACTTCATTCAACCCTATTAGGTGTGTCACCTAGATAGGAAATAAAATAACCCAAGTAGAGGGATAGGTCCCAAGAGTGACAAGAAATAAAGAGACCACTCAAGAGTAAGTGTGGTAGTGGTGTGATTTTAGGGCTTACTTCATGGCTGATGGTGTCATTTAGTCCATTTTTATGAGAACCTTTGTAGATGGTGCATTTTCTCTTAGACTTACCTCATATTTAGGCACCATTTTTTCCAAACCCCTTTATCAACCATCTTTCTAGTCTTCTTTATCACATTTGCAAGACCCATATTATAATGTTTCAAGATATGAAAATGCTATTTGGGACTGGGGCAAGAATTGAAAGGGTAGAGCTCAATTTTGGACTGGATTTTGTTTTTGATTCTTTTCTACCATTCCTTTCTTTCTTTAGCATCATTTTCTTATTATTTTAATAACAACTGGAATCAACCTCTGGTCCTTCAACCCCTCTTCTCATGAGATAATCGACCATGACCCATTACTAAATTTTAGTACACTTTGAGAGGATCGAGAATAGAAAATTTTAAGTCTGGCAGGGAACAAAATGTTACCCTTGTGAGGCCCCCTCAGTAGTACTCTTTTTCCATGGGTGGTGACAACACTATACTAGGGAATAGAAGTTGACTTCCAATGTGAAACAAGGAAACTCACACAATTTCTGAAGCTAGTGATCCATTATCCAACTTCAACAAAATATATTCATCCACATGCCCAATAAATTAAGCACAACACTTTTCATGAGAGAAGGACTAACATACCTTAGGGTGATGATGGCTTACCATCTCCCATACTCTAGTTTTTTTAGATCTGATAAACCCTGGTTAACCAAGAGCTATAAAGGTGAATGAGGGGGACTGTAGGGCTTCCATCTATGGACATTGTATTGTACTCTTCCACCTCGGTGCCTGCTGGGGTGGAGGGGTACTGGGAAATTTCATTTTTTCCCTCTAATTAAACATAAGCAGAACCAAACCCTATTATGGTATCATAACACTTGATCTATGTTACAATTTTACATGCAGATTTATGCATAACACATTAATAATTGAGGAATGTAAGAATACAGAGAGATTTTGTCATCCTTCAACAATTAAAACATCAATGACATAGTGTAAGAACAAAGGAACATGCACGTATCTATTGTGAAAACACTGGCTAGATGTAGACCTCTGACATTCCTCCCTTCCATAGACTACACTTCTCATAATCTCTTAGCAGTGAGTCACCCCCGATATGAGTCTATTACTTCGACAAGGAAAAGGGATTCCTAATCCATCTATGGTCCACATTTAGTACCAATAAGGTCTAGGCCAAGGTACCAAACCTCAATAGAACTCCAACCTATAGTTTATCATTCCCCATCAACCAACACAACCAAAGGTATTGTTCCCCCTTCTTCGCATTGTGGTCCCTCAGGATCCAACACAGATTGAATAGGAAGTATTAGAGAACCATGACTCTAGGAGTTCTAGCTACTCCTAGAGGTCTCTAAGTACCCTCCAAACCAAGGAACATATCCCCACAATTCTCCCTCCAAGGCTCTATCCTTTCCCAAGGAAACCCAAGGAGAAGTTTATACACACCCAGATCCACCTAGGATACATGAGGTAAACTATGTAGTCTGGGTCACCATCACCCATAGAGCAAATCTTGTAGTCATTATGATAATAATGGAATAGATAATTAAACTAATTCCCCCTTTAAATATGCATGTGCCCCTTTTTTATATTATATTATTATATAATATACTAATATAAAGGCTTAGAGAATTATTATATTATATTTTTGTTGTCCACCTTGGATTAAGCTCCCTTTACCTAGCCATTATCCCCCTTTCCTACTCATGGAGTCTTAGCCCCATATACCCTTTTTGTCCCTTGGCTTGCAGACGTGGTGTTATATTTTATTAATTAGTGCATATGTACAACTTATAACATAGGCTCTCTAACCTTTAATCATATTTACACACACTTCAGCCTAAACATACTGGCTCATCAGCCTAAGTGTCATATTTACAATATATTTACAATCCAGGGATCAAGTTGAGGCATTACATTCCCCTCCCTCTTATTTATGCATTGTCCTCGATGCATGTCTATACACTTTTACAATAAGTTTTCTTCAAAATTATGCAAAAAAATTTTTGATCAATATGTGCACCCATTGGACATAGACGTTTTCTTCTTTCTGCATTTTTCTTTATAGTAAAAATCTTCATAGTCATCATGAAACCTATAAGTAAAACACAAGATGAAAAGAATTAGCACATGTAATCAACAAATTCACGTACACTATGATAAATAGTTTAACTGATAGCTTAAAGTTGAGGATCTCCCTTTTAAATAGGAAGGTGAATCTTTTGAGTTCCACTAGCTTCCAACTTTGTTGGATTTATTTCAAGGTCATACTCTTGATTGTTGGCTATCCATTTTCCTCTTTTACCATTTTCATCGAGATGATTAAGGAATTTTTGCATTGAGTTTCTTGGAACAAAGGCAATTATCTTATAATGAAGAACATAAAATCTAAAATACTTAAGAGATTTAACTAATGCATATGCTTATTTTTAAATGATATTGTATTTGAGCTTTGAGTCTCTCAATCTTTTAATGAAAAATGCAATTGGTTGTTCTTTCTTTTCTTAATTTATTTGTAAAATTACTATAGAAATGGTATTATCAGAGGAAAAAATATATATAAGAAATTACTTGGAACAATCTGGACTAATTAGCATTGGCTCTTCTCCCAAGGAATTTTTAATATGATCAAATGAATTCCTAGCCTCTTAAGATCACGTAACCTCATTATATTTTTTAATCATATCAGTTAAATCTTTTATCACTTTTGAAAAATTGGGAATGAATATTCTCAAGAAATTAATTTTCCCAAGAAAGGACTGAATTTCCGTTTTATTTCTTGGTAGGTTGATAACCTTAATTGCCCGAACATGCTAGGGATCGGTCTTTACTTCTTATTTAGAGATAGTGTGTCCAAGTAATTTTCTTTCTTGCATAGCAAAATGAGATTATTTAGGATTCAATGAAAAACCATACTTTTTACATTTAACAAAAAAATTCCTAAGATGTTTTAAATAATCATCATCTAATTTAGAGAAAACAGTTAGATCATCTAAATAAATCACAACAGATTTATCCTTTTCCCCAACAAGTGTTATGTCCATTGATCTGTGAAATGTTTCTCCTGCATTCATCAGACCAAAGGTAATTTTTTCATACGTAAAGGTTCCACATGGTGTGGTAAATCCAATCAGTTCCATGTCTTTCTCATGCACATCACTTTGGTTTTATCTTGAAAAATCCATTAATCATAAAGATTATATTATCTCCTACTACTTTGTGCAATACATTATCTATTTTGGGAAGAGCATAGTTATCTTTTAATGAGGATTTATTGAGATTCTTGAAATCAACACAAAGTCTTATTTCTACATTCTTTTTCCTAATATGTACTAAATTTGTAACCCAAGAAGAGTATCTAAGAGGAACTATGAATTTTGCATCTAATATCTTTTTAAGTTACTTTTCAATAAATGGGAAGAGAATAGGGTTTACCTATCTTAATTTATGTCTGAATGGTTTAGATCCTACCTTTAATGGAATTATGTGTTGAATGATGCTAGTATCATAATTCTTGAGATCTTGATACGACCATGCAAATACTTCAAAAGTTTATTTAAACATAGTAACATACGTAATTTTATGATCAACATGAAGAAGTTTCGAGAGCTTGATATTCTTGGTTCTTGTTCAGTTCCAATTTTATGACCTTAAACCTCCTTTGTTTGAGGATGAATAGTAGGTTTAACAAAAACGTCATATTTATCAAATAGTTTCTCCAAAGGAATTAATCCTTTTGGAATATGATTATTTCTTAAGATAATCATTTTATGATTAGCAATCATATCCTGCAATTTAGGGTTTGGATGAATACTCTAATTAATTTGTTCATTATATTTGTTATCACCAAAAAATTGCTCATAGAAATACATAGAATGGATGAAGAAACAACCAATACAGATGCAACATACTTCTAATATTTATAGAATCAACTCTAGCAAGATGACCAAAACTATGTAAAAGACCCACAAATTTGTGAACACTTTCAATTAAGTCAGTGCATGTGCATCCACGTGGGACAAAACAACTCCAAATGCACATAGTGTGTGGCCCACATGAATTTCCATGAAGAAACCTGTGTGGATGTGGAAATGACACATTTATAAATTTGGTCGGACCTCAACTACTTGTAGGGTGATGTAATTCAAGACAAGACCCCACGATCGACCCAAAATCTCATCTTGGAATGACTAAAAATATGATATGTACCTCAAAGGGTCCTCCCATTCATACTTGGATCAAGTTATCAAATACCTTTCTATTATTTTATAAATAGAGGGTCATTGTATGAAAAAAAAAAAGAAGTTCATTGTAGTGTTATGCTACTCAAATACTGTTGGAGAAACCATTTTGTTTCTCAAGAGTAGCTTGGGAAATTATAGCATAGGGTAATATTTTCACCTCTTGAGAAGCTTTGCCATATATTTATTCACCATTGTCAATTTAGAATAGGAGAGTGAAGCTCTACTTTGAGGGATTCAAGATCCCTCCCTAGGAGGAATAGGGGATTCATAAATCCCACATTTTTCCTCTTGGTGTTCTCAAGTTCAAGGACCATTCTCTATTGGGTAACCACTTTTTGTGTTCAATGTCATGAATCCTTTGTTGATATTTGTTTATTTTAGTTTTCTTTTTTTATCAATCTCTTCTTGTTTTATTACATGCTTCTTTACTTGTAGGTTCACTAACCTACTAACCATTGTTCTTTGTTTCTTTTATAGTCTAACTAAGCAACCAAGAGTCCTCCTTTTTCTCACCCAAGTGGAAAAAGAACCCAATAGTTTGGTGACCATACTGGGAATTGGGGATCAAATTCCTCTCCCTTTGGACTCTTATACCTTCTATTCTCACTTTCTGGTGTTTGTAGGGTCCAAAACTGGCTCATCCCACCCTTCAGGCACTACAATTCAACTCTTTTTGGGTTTAATTCATTTCAAATTTTTGGCTTGACATTTTCTTGCGTGCGCGCGAGTTTTGGGAAAATAGTCACGTAGTCTACATGAAATTGTACTTATACCCCTATGTCTATTTGTGCATATTGCTCCTTCTGCACAACTTTATGCACATAAATCCACACAAAATCTCTTGTTCACCTAATTGTAATGGAGTTTGAGGCTATACTTTTCCAAGTGGTTTAGATTTATTTTATGCACTTTGAAAAAGCCACAAAAAATAGTCTTGGGATTCATTCTTGCATAGATACTTAGTCACACATAGACATATATGGGGATTAAAAAGAAACATAGTATCTTTGATTTCCTTAGTTTCCATGTGAATGGCTTAAAGTTAGCATTTTTATTTCATTAAAATATTCCCTTTTACAAATCATCACATTAATTTGGGACTAGAATTCTATTTGGACAATCTTGGAGTATGCTCTTTCCTCACACCCTAATGTGACCTTGGAAATCATAAAAATATGTTGGTTAAAGAAACCTTGATCTCCCTTTAAAATCAACCATTCTTAAGAGAGGCCAATACCTCTTAGATTGCTTGTTGAATCATAATATATAAGATTTATAAGAACCCACAGATGCCCACATGTGCACAATCTTATGATAGTTTCAATGTTTTAGAGTAAACCGCCTAAGAAGTTTAAATAATTGTAAGGGACCACACATGCCCACATGTTTAAAATCTAGGAATAGTGTCAAATATTTCTTAGATTAAAGAACATTGTAGGGAGATTAAAGATAAAGAGTAAGGACTCACAAGTCCACCATGATAGTTTCCCAAGGCTTTGTCAATTTTTACAATGATTGTTTGTGAAATCTAGTAATATAGAAGTAAGAAACATTTGTAAAGGACCAAGAGATGTCCACATGTTAAAAAAATTCTCACTTAACGTATTAAAAATTCATCACCCACTATCACTTGTTGCACACACCATCACATACCCAAGATGTTTTTCTTAGATACTTGAAACCATAGTATTCTCTTTTCCCTACGCCCATAAGCGATCTGGGAGGATCATAAGGGATTCATTTGTTTAGTAAAAATATTGTTTGCACACCATTTTTAATCCACAAGGTTGGCCCATGATCCCAACCTCACAACCCACTTTCAAATTCTAGAAAGAACCACTTCTAAACTCCACAAAAAGAAAAAGAAAAAAAAGTGACCTAGTCTAAGTTATGAT
The DNA here is from genome assembly GCA_000966675.3 of Picea glauca. Taxonomy (NCBI): domain Eukaryota; kingdom Viridiplantae; phylum Streptophyta; class Pinopsida; order Pinales; family Pinaceae; genus Picea; species Picea glauca. The sequence goes on along the minus strand of JZKD02S1609358.1, from coordinate 186,443 downwards.
TTTGGGGATAGGAATCTAAATAACTCCCCATCATCATTTTTCATCAAAACTTAGAAAGTTATGAAAGAGGCTACCAAAATCCTCCCAATCAATCATTCCTACACCATAAGGAAAGGAGACACCCGTGAATGGTTGAAGGTTGAGGTATAGCTTTTCTGTGCATGCCTTCTTGGGTAGCCCAACCCTTGGAAAGAATGTAGCCTATGATCTATTTCAGAGGCTGAAAATATGAATGTTGTGCTTCATGGAGGTAGTTTAGTGGCCCAATATAGGATTTATCTACACAAGGTGGCAGTTGTGGGGTGAAATTGCACCTCAGTCATATTTTGAATGATAGTTGGGAAATATCAGTAGTACATCCAAGATATGCCCCCTTCACTGCTCATTATAACTGATTGTTCATCCCTTCACTAGATTCTCCTCATGTGGGTTATAACCCCACTATCAAGTGATGTTTTGGAGGCCTAGTTCTATTTGAGAGGAAGGATGTTATGTTTTATAGTACACGTGCATTAGTTTTTATATTCCCCCACGTGGAGTTAGAAAATTCCAACTACCATTTACATTTTTTTTGTATGTATGATTACCATCATTTCATTACATATAGTTTATGAATACATTGTTAAGGTAATTTGAAAAGCACTAGTTCCATCATTTGTTCTCACCACCATCTGCACACATTCACATATAATCTAAAATCATAAGGGAATCATGACATCCCCGTCATTCTGGGTGTTTTAGAAACCTCCCCCCAATTTTGGGAGGTGTCCCCATCTTGGCCGATACATCAACACAACCATCACATACACCAGTTGTTATCACACTAAGTTGCCTTGGGTCCTTAGCCTTTAGTTTTAGTTTTTTCCTAAGCCTTTAGATTTTAATTTTTGATTTATCCCCTTAAAAGTGTGTTTTCTTAGGTTCCCTTGATAAATAAAGGTTTTAAGTCATGGCTCAAAATTTGATCCTCACATGAACTTTTGGCCTAGGTTCATTTTTCATGACTTATGTTTTTTATCCCCTCCTTGATTTGACACTAAGTCCCACTCACTCCATGAATATATCGACTTGACATTCCACCCTCCTCACTCATGCCTCTGTAGCCTTACCTTGTTGTGCTTTGTCCCATGTTTACTGGTCAAATCATTATTTGAAAAGGGGTGCTACCAACTCAACAAGAATTTTCGTAGCGCACTCCATGTCTTTCATCTTTGACCATGATTCTTGATTATTGCACTGATGTCATCTCTTCCTTGTTTTCAGCACCATGGTTAGTTAAAAATATGCCTTCGAGGATTCACATTTATGATCTCTGCTAACGGTTTTCAAATTTTGAAAAACTCAAATTGCTACGCTGCATAAACTACCAATTCGGACTAGTTAGCAATGGCGCTACCAGATAAGATGTTGAGGTTGATCCCAAGGCCAAATTTCTCGTGATATTCTCCTAATATTTCACTCAAAATATGAGTTGTCATTATTCTCTAGGTATTCCATGGTTTTTTCCCCTTTGCATATCATTTTCAAGGATAAATTATCACCCGGAGTTTTGGTATTCAACTTGCTTGCATAATTCAAGGAGATATTTTCCCTCGCACTTTCCTATAAGCCTCATCCACTCAAGCCTATAGCTACCATCACTTGACATATACTTGTTGTGCTCTCAAAGTCTCAGTACCCAAGCAAGTTTCTTTTCCTGCATGCGCAGTGTGCTACTCATAAACGCTACTGAAATGTCGTTGCCTCTTCCCCTGCCTCCTCTACCTTTCAATTGGACTATTTTGACCCAATTTTTTAAATACTTTACAATGTATCCCTTCACCATATGATTACTCCTCATTTTTAATACATGTACAAAGTCAATGGAGGGAAATTTACAATAATTGTTTCCTAAGCTAGTAATCAATCTAAATTTGGGAAATTTTCTGAAAAAGGGCAACCACTCTTCACTATTAGATTCTTTTTGAGGTCTGAGTCTTTGTTTCTTGGTCATCACCACTCCATAGCTCTAAAGTTTTTTATCCTAAACTATGGAGACTCCTCAAAAGAAGAAGTCGCATAAGAGAGGTAATGTGGTTAGAACTAAGCCTACAAACATGCATCTATTTGAGGTTGAGCCCATGGCTAGAGAAGTTTTTCGAAGGGTGGGTTGCCTCACTTTTTTGCCAAAATATGAAAAGGGTTTGTCTTGAGGTGAAAAGGTAGTTTTCCTTACATTTTGATGGACTAAAAATCAAGGTATGGGACGTAGAATTTCAAGTGTCTAAGACCTCTATTTCAGCTGCTACAGGGATCCCTATCATTGGTGAGAGTTGGTTTAAATCCATGGCCTTGGATGTAGCCTATGCCAAACACTTCCTTAAGCCTGAATATCAAATTGACAATCTTTCCAAAGGGGTGCCAAGAAATCATTTGTTTGGACAATTCGATAAAATATTGAAGATCATTCAAAGGTACTTCACGTGTGAAGGGAGGTTCAATACACTATACCAGTACCATATAAGGCTTATGTTGCATTTTACTGGAAAAAAATGAAATGAACATTCCCTTCTATTTTCTAAGGAGCATAGGCAAGATGTCAGACAGGGTTCAGTCCAACTCAAAAGCTGTGGATACTAGCATTTTTCATTCTAGGTTGATTAGAATGTTGGTTTCTAAAGAGATGAGAAAGAATAAAATCTCATGGGAAAACTTCACTAATGTTGCTCACATGAAATTGGACATAGCAGTTACTCCTCAGTTAGAGATAGAAATTCCTTTTCCATCCACCAGTGTTGCTCAAACAGGTACTAGAAAGAAAAGAAAGAGCAGATTTCATGTTCCAGATCAAGAAGTCATCAAGGAGGTTGCAAGAAATGAGGAGGAGACCTATCATTCTCCATAGAGAGACCTTTCACCCCCTCCTACACCAGAGTTAGAAGAGGTCCCTTCCTCTACTAAAACTAAAACAAAGAAAGGGAATAATCTACACTTCTCTTCATCTCCTTCAACATCTAGCACCAAGATCAGAAGGCCTTTCACAAGGTCATCATCTCTTAAAAGGGTTGTTGAACAACAAGTCCTACCAAAGGTCTCCATTATAAAGAAGAAGAAATATAAATTCAAAGGCATTGAGAAACCTATTGAGATAGAAGAAGTAATCCATTTGCAACAGGAGGAGGAAGCCATGAAAAATCCTGTTGAGACTGTTCACATCACTACTCCACCTAGCAGCCAGTCATTCAAAAGATTGAACATGCAACTCAGGAATGCTAGGAAGGAGGTGGCTCATATAAAAGTAGAAAGCATGTCTGATAGGGTTAAGATGAAATAACTCATGGGTGGCTACATCTACACTCTTGATCTAGCAATATTTGCAGCAAGAAGATCCCAACCTCTTCATAAGAAACTCAAGAACCTCTATAGGAAAAATAAAGACTTTCAATCTCAGAGAAAAAATCTCAAAGAAGAACTACAACTATTCCAAGATGAAATGGCTCAAAGAAACTTGAATGTATTGGTTGAATCTACTATTGAAAAGTTGAAACCAACAACCAAGGAGAGCATGGTTCTAGTGAAGAAGCATGTTACTGATAAAGGGAAGAAAATTGTTGTGCCAAAGGGAAGTCCTCCTCCAAGAAGGAGTTTCAGGTTAATGAAGTAATCAATGAAAGGTGAGGTCCATTTTTGAAGATGTCCCCTTTTTGCAAAGATAAGTAATTAAGGAAATACTACATCTGCCACCTATACAGGCTATACATGCTATACAAGCTCTTAGTTCTTATTGTTCATAGTTTTGGGTTTTTTGCAAAGAATTAATTGCTTCAACAGTAGTAGCATAGATATTCCATAGTGCTATGGTGCTACAGAATAGTCTATTTTTCATGTTCCATCATTCCACTGCCTATAATGTTGCTAAATCACCTAAGACTAATGGTGTTTCTAACTACCTGAGGGTGCTACCAAATCTATCAACATTGAAGTGATGTTGTTGCAAATTATGATGGCACTACCAAATTGCATGTAGACACACAGGTGGTCACTACCAAAATTTTAACAGAGAGTGAATTATACAGGCAGGCGGTACTGTAAGTTTGATAGAGACACACAAGAAGGTGCTACCAAAATTTTGACAGAGGTCAAATTTTGCACAAAAGACACACAGGATTGGAGCTACTCATTCGACTTGTCTATTTTGGAGGTTTCACTATAAAATCACAAGAAATTTGGTAAAGCCACTACAAAGGCTTTCTATTTAGAGCGCTACCAAATGATGCTACCAATAGGTAACAGGAATCAAGGGGAGTCGAATTAGCATCTTTATGAACAAGTGATGATGTGGAGAATTGTAGAGATAGCAGCTGGTAGCATGATGACAATTACATGCCCCCTGAAGGACACTTGGTAACCAAGGATTTGTGCATCAAAGGAAGATCAAGTCAGTTCAAATGTTGGTTGGATCAGTGACCAACATTTTCCCCTTTTATAGCACAGTTGTTAGTTTAAGTTTTTAGATGAAATAACTACTTGGATATTTTCATGGGAAGAAGGACAACTCGCACCTCCAGTTGTTGCCTCCCCTTTTGTTATAAATAGATAGTATAAATTCTTTATTAGGTTTGAATGGTTGAGCTAGGCTCCCCTATGATGTAATATTTTGATGAATTTACTGTGAACAGGTTGTGTACTTGATTTGAGGTATCTTGGTTAATATAAATCAGCTTTGTTTTTCTAGCTTATTTGCCTCCGATGCTAAAGTATTCATGCTTGAATGATTCACATGGATTGTTGTGGTGATATTATGATGAATGTTTGATTATAATATTATTATGATGTTTCTTTAGTGTTCTTAAACTTTGAACTCAAGAAGATCTTGTGTTAAGAGTTTTTCTTTCTTAGGTTGCTTGTAGACCTGATGTTTATAGCAACCTTTACATTCTTCTCACCAAAGTATTCCATTTGTTCACCTTTACTCCCACTTATTGATTGAAGTTGTTCAAGACCTTGATTTCTCGTGCATGCTAGCCCCGATTTCTAAGTTAGAACATTATCATATTGACTCTTATCCATTTGACACTTTAAAAACTCATTTACATTTACACATAAACTGATGGGTACTGGTCTTACCTTCCATGCAATATGAGGGTGATTCCTAGTTCTAAAATTCTTGGCGCTGTTGTTGGGGAACGAATTGAAGAAATTTCACTGGGATTGAATGAAAAATCTTACTAGTTCTGAAGGTGCATTGGAACTTAGTATCTTGAAGATTGTAGCTTGCACATGGGGACTCCATTGTTTCATCTCTTGGGCCTAAATGGAGACATATGATATCAAATCCATAACTACCTTTGGTTCCACTTGAGGCTGACCCAGAGAAGATAATAAAGAAGGGAAAATCTTCTCAAGAAAGTTTTTTTGTTTCTTCTACAAGTGCTTCTAGTCAGTTTCCTAATTCCACTCTTAATACTCCAGTTGTTATATCAAATAATCCTTCTTTACCTTCTGCTGAAGTATCTAAGAATCTTGATTTCGAGAAGTTTCCTATTGAATACTCCTCTTTTGAAAATGATTTAAAAGAAGAAAACTTTGAAATTATTTCTTCCCTTGACATTGTAAAGTGGTTCAGTCTTGAGAGTCTTGAAGATTTTCCTACTTTAGGCTTTTCTACCCCTCATCCTGTAAAATTTTCTATAGCGAAAGAAGAGGAATCCTCATCCCCTTTATAGACTTTACCATCTTCTTGTTAGAAAGTAATGGATGTGCTTGTTTTACCATCAACAATATCACTATTGTCACCCAACCATTGGTCAAAGCCACCCTCCGAGCACCTTAACCTTGAATGAGAATCATCCCGGAAGCAAACCCTAGGATAGATAGCCAAACAAAGGGTAGCACACCTTTCCCCAAGGATAGCGCATCAAACAAGAGTTGATCAGATAGTCCAAAACCTAACCAAGAGATAGTCCAAGACAAATGTGATATTCTAGCTGCAGCAGTTGCAATGGAATGTCTCCTCCAAACCTGCGCACAAAACTGGGCACTGTAGTGCACACAAGTGTTGCTCTGCAATTCTGAGACTGCCTGCCAGAATGAAGACCGACCTTCTGTATTTATACTAATTCTGGCTAACTGCCTGGGATGACTTCTCATTCTGGGTATCTATCTGTTCAGTATATATTATTTCTTCTGGTTGAATTCTTCTCTTGGAGGCTAATAACCTAATACAAATTATCCTCTTGAGTCGACATGTCTTGTAGGGTTATTAGCAAACTCATTAGATTTTCTTCTTGCTTCCCAGAGTGTTCTATTCTTGTCAGGTTTACATGTGCAGGTAAATACCTCTCGTAGCTACCATAATATCAACACTCCCTCCTAGCTAGGGAGGTATTTGAAGGTAATGGTATTGAGCACAAACATATCATTTACCCGATAGCATCAACATAGTCGTCTAGACTATCTCATGATTAGATCATGAGAACCATCATCACTATCAGTGTCATCAGCTGCATCATCTCTCGAAACCATACTCTATCTGAGTAATTAGACATGATGTTGGATAAGTCACTCACACCACAGAGTGACACAAGAGCCATTCTTCTAATCTAGAAGAATAAATGTTCTGAACCATTTTCTGCCTGGGAAATCTCTGTTCATTGATCAATCCATCTAGATGATAATCACTTTCAACATTGTTGATAATCTTTAAGGCAATCAGAACACTATCATTCAATAGAACATGACCGTGTCTATCCACAATAGTACACAACTACAATCCAGTGGTACACTACCACACCAAGTAGCACACATGTACTTGATTAGTGACATATAGTCACAAACAGTGAAACACATCCACCACAGTAGTATACATCTATTGTCTAGAGACATACAATATTCATAACAATCATCTGATATCAACTTGCACAGAAACAATGTTATGATATAAACTGAATCATCTGGGCCATTCTTCCACTCACATCTGTGAGATCTTGGAAGAGAATCTGCCCTAAAAAAGGTAATACATCAATGATGAGCTATCTGGACTATTCTTCTCAAGCAAGGAAGAATAACTGTCCTTATTTCTGAGCCTAGACCATTCCCCACCTTGGGCCATTCTTCCGACACTAGACAAAGTGTAACCTGGAGAGAATGAGTCTGCCCTAAGGAATGTCTGTCCTTGATTGTTGAACCTGGATCATTCCCCACCCTGGGCCATTCCTTCGAAATTAAACAAAGTGAAACCTGGAGAGAATGAATCTTCCCTAAGGAATGACTGTCCATACCATTTCCCATGTTAACCACAAGAGGAAATGTTTGTCCTACACCAACCTCCAAAACGGACCATTCCTCATGTTAACCACAATGAGAAATCATTGTCCGGTGAGGTAGGCTAGTCTTCTTGAGTAACCCTCAAGAAGAGAGACTTCCCTAGACCACTCCCCATGTTAACCATAATGGGAAGTCGTTGTCTATGGTACATCAATAATCTAGACCATTTTTCGAACTAGAAAATGTATGTGCGTCATAAATCTCAATCCACTTTTCAAACTGGAAAGAATATGCTCATCCTGAACCATTTTTCGAACTGATAAATGATTGTCCATCAATCAATAATACATCAGTTCTCCCTCCCAACCTGGGAGTCATATCTTCCTTTTTCAATAAGGAAGTTGTCTCCACGAGCTCCAGCTTGAGTACGCAAACTCTTTCATCTTGAACATAAGCTTTATCAAAATGTCTTGTTATCTGCTCATCTATGGAGATATGTATTGGGGAACCACTTTATCCTTTCTGGACTTCATCATGGAAAATGTAATTCTTGATTTCAAATGTACTTCAGTCTAGAACATTGGTCTTCTCTAAAGGATTTATGTAGCTCTGATAATTAAAGTATATCATTGTTGGAAAACTGGAACACATCCATGTGGTACTTCTTCTGTCATCATGAGATCTGATCTTCTCAGTAATCATATTGATACAATATCTCTGTTATAGAAAATCTTCACCACACTTCTGTTGTGCACTAGAGGTTCTCCACCAAGTTATCTTCTTCCATCTGTATACAAGGGTCTCTTTTTGGTATGCCTCAAACTCTTGGGTTTTCTTTTCATACGTTCTTTGTTCAATTGCTCTAGATAACAATCTTTTCATTCATCTGATGTAGAACTTAAACCCATGGATATTGTGGATGATATAATGACTCATGTAGAGGTATGTTTGGTTTACTGGAACAAGTAATCATCATAGTCTTCTCCCTCCATCTGGGAGAACCTCTAGTTCTGGATCTTGCAATGCTTGCATATATACATTGTTCTTCATCACAACTTTTAGTTCCTCTGCTTGATTTCTTTTAGTGAGCTCATATCAAGCTAGTAATCATGTGATTCTTAATGACTGGTTGTTCTGGCTTCTCTTTCTTTCTTGGAATCTTCATGTTCTTCCTAATGTTTTTCTTTAGCTCTTGGGTCCATGGAGTTTCTTATATATTCCATGCCCTAAAGATTCCACTTCTTCCTTTCATTCTAGAATCATGGATGTGGATTGACAACTAGGGATACTTTAAGGATTTTCTTCAAAGAAGACTTCTTCTAAGGTTGAATTGAACAAGTACTATCTTTCATGGCTACTACCATGGATATATATTTCATCATCTTCAATGGATCATAGGATTAGCTCCCTACTAATCCTTGCTTCATGTATAAGTGCATATAATCATCTCCCTCTGTCTAACAGAGTCCATGCTTCCATCTACATCCTTATTGTCTTATACAATATATAATCAGCTCCCTTCGTCTAACAGAGTCCACACTTACATCTTATTATATTCTGTAAAATGTCATAAGTCTTTCTCCAATTTTCTCTTGATTGCTGACTTCTTTCTGTCTTTGCTTCTTCTAAGTCTCTTCATTATTGATTTTGATTTTGTAATAGCTTCCACATGATTTGTTTGATGGATTTCATCCTTTCATGTGTATTATCTGACTTGTATAATGATAGAAATCCTTATATTGTTGTTCTTCCATAAGTATAGTTCTTATTGGAACATATTATCTTCTAAGATATAGATATACAAGATACGTATAAAGACTATGCAAACAAGATATGTACAAGAAAGAAGAAGAGTATTGTTACCTTCAGAAGAAGAAGTCTCTTTCATCCCGTTTAGTCTTCTTTGTAGGTTCCTTTTCTTCGGAAACTGATGCTTTGTGTTTATCCTTCCTTTTCTTTAGCTTGGGACAATGATTCTTGTAGTGGCCATACTTTTGATAGTTGAAGCATTGTATTTTTGAAATATCTTTCTCTTGATTTGTCTTCCTCTTTGAACCAAACTTCCTTTTATTCCTAAAATTCACGAATCTTGTTGTGAAGGCTTGATCATCATACTTCTTTTGGGGTTTCTCTTTTGCAATGATCCTGGATTCTTCTTGAGCACAACAAGTCCAAAGTTCTTCAAATGTAGGATACTCCTTCTTTGTGTTCATGTTTGCGGCAAATGCATCCCACGTCTTGGGAAGACCATTGAGTAGTATGCTTACCAATTCCTTCTCTAAAATTATTTCTTCAATATCTTGTAGTTGATCTCTTAATTGAGATATTCTCACAAAGTATGATGTTATGCTGTCATCATCATTCATCTTCATGTCACAAAGCTCATTCTTCAGACTCATTACTTGTCCAATTTTTTTGACTGAGAAGAGGTTAGTTAAGGCATCGTACATTTTTTTCGATGATTCAAGATGGAAGATGTAGGGTATCAAGTGATATTTTATAGAATCAACTATGATGCTCATGGAATTGATATCACCATCTTTGAACTTCTCCATGACTGCAACATTCTGCAATTCCTTCTCTTTCCCTTCTTCAAACTCTGGTTTCATGATATTTCCTTTCACGATATCCAACACTTTATTCTTGGCAAGGATGAGGTCAATCCTTGTCTTCCATGATCTAAATTTAGAAGCTCCATCTAACTTGTTTTCTGACTTCATAGAGTAAGTCATGGCTTCTTTGACTTGGTCAAACCTAGATTTGACCAAAAACTCAAAATTGACATCTTGGCTTGCTGAGAGTACCAGGAGATGCACTAGGCTAGGGCACACTGGTCTATCTGGAGATTAGGTCAATCTCTTCACTTAAGATGCCTCAATGAGACGATTAGGGTTTTTGCAACTGCACCTGCTAGTAGCCCTAGAGGTATTACTTTGGTGACTGCTCCTACTAGAAACCCTAGTGACAGTTCTTCAACGAGCTTAAAATCCTTCTCGCTATGTTTCCTTCCAATGGTTAGACTGAATGAACGAGGTGTGGGCCCATAACCTGTTAGAAAGTAATGGATGTGCTCATTTTACCATTGACAATATCACTATTGTCACCCAACCATAGGCTAAAGCCACCCTCCAAGCACCTTAACCTTGAATGAGAATCATTCCAGAAGAAAACCCTATGCTAGATAGCCAAACAAAGGGTAGTTCACCTTTCCCCAAGGATAGCGCATCAAGCAAGAGTTGATCATATAGTCCAAACCCTAACCAAGAGATAGTCCAAGACAAATGTGATCTTCTAGCTGCAACAACTGCAATGGTAGCTCTCCTCCAAACCTGTGCACAAAACTGGGCACTGCAGTGCGCACAAGTGCTTCTCTGCAATTCTGAGACTGCCTGATAGAATGAAGATTGGCCTCCTATACCTATACTAATTCTGGCTAACTGCCCGGGCTAACTTCTCATTCTAGGTATCTATCTATTCAGTATATATTATTTCTTCTAGCCGACTTCTTCTCCTGGAGGCTAATAACCGAATATAAATTATCCTCTTGAGGCGACATGTCTTCCAGGGTTATGATCCAACTCATTAGAGTTTCTTCTTGCTTCTCGGAGTATTCTATTCTTGTCAGGTTTACACGTGGAGGTAAATACCTCCCACAACTACCATAATATCAACACTTCTTCCAAGACTCATCCTTCTGCTATAAAAACTAAAATTTTCCCTTCATACTTTCCTTTTTCTCCTAAGATGCACACGATCAAGTCTCCTTCTCCTCCTTGTTCACCAAGAGTCAAAAATCCAATGGAAAGTGATAACACCCCTACAAATAGGATGGATGCCATAGTGGATGCAAGATATACCCCTCTTGTCTTACCTCAACCAATGAATGCTCTCCCTATTGGAGATTATTTAAAATACATGCCCAAATTCATAGGAGAAGAAGACATAACTACTGAAGAACATCTTGTTTCTTTCTACAGTTATGCAGACAATCAAAATATTGAAAATGAGGATGTGTGGATGAGATTTTTTGTCCAATTTTTTTTTGGTGAGGCTAGAAAGTGGTTTAGGGGCTTGACCCCTGGATCCATTACTGGGATTGAGGCATTAGACAATGCATTTTTGAGACACTGGGGAGACAAAAAGGACTTTTTGTATTATATCACATAATTTGGATCCCTAAAGAGGAAAGAGGGAGAGTCTATCTCTGACTTCTCTAAAATATTCAACAAAATGTACAATAAGATTCCTGCTGAGATAAAACCTATTGAAACCTATGCAAACATCACTTATGCCAGTGCCTTTGACCCCAAGTTTTTCCTTCTACTGAGAGAAAGAAGATCAACCTCCTTAGCTCATATGCAAGATGTAGCCTTGGAGGTAGAACCAAACATAGTGGCATATGATAAACTCAGGGGGAAATCTGATAGGGACAGGAGAAAAAATAGAGCTAAAGCTTCAACTTATGATTCCCCTATTGTCCATTCTCAAGTAGATGAACTCACCAAATTGGTAAAATCCCTTTCTACTAAGATTGAGAAGTTAAAACTGGAAGGAAAACAAACCTATATAAATACACAAAATGTTGATAATAGAGGGAACTTTGGGAGACCCAATAATACTCCCTGGATCCTTCCAATAGATCCTAGAAACACAGATAGGGATGATCAAAATATACAAACTCCTTTATAGAACAACCTTGTCATTGATGAATAAGGAGAAGAGGAAGAAGTTGATCCTGAGATTCATTGCTTGTGTGACACATCACCATCCCCTCACATGACTCAATCTGCATATGAGAAATCCTTGATGGACATTCAAATAAATCAATTAAGTAAGGGAGAGAAAGAAAAATAAGGTCCTCATAAATATAATTTGAGATCCAAAAACAATGAAGAAAAGACTGATGCTTATGATCAGTCATCCCAAAAGGAAAATTTTTCCAAGGCTGTGACAGTTTGCAGCAAAGAAAAAGAAACTCAAAGCCCCCAAGTATTGATCATAAATCCTACCCCTGAATCCAAAGAGATCCCAAAATCCTCACCTCCTTTCAGTTTTGAGAATGATATCCAAAAAATAAACATCCTTGTACCTTTTTTGGAATTGATAAAAAAAGAAGAATTTAAAAATATCTCTCCAAAATGTTATAGCCTGACTCTTCTCCAAGTGCCATTGATTCAGTAAATCTGCAAGATGAAAAACCAACAGTTATGTTAGGTCCTTTGATAGAAGATAGATATGATTCATACCCTTCCTTCTATACATCACTGAACATACATGACAAGGTGATGCATAATTGTTTGATGGACTCAGGGGCATCCCACAACCCCATTCCCAAAACTGTTATTGATGAACTTGGATTAGAAATCACAAAGACCTACCATGACTTTTATTATTTTGACTCTAGGAAAGTGAAATGCCTGGGGGTCATTAAGGATATGGTTGTGAATTTATTCCAGCTGCCCATGAAAAGTGTAGTCATGGATATCGTGGTAGCTGATGTTCCCCCCAAGTTTGGCATGCTCTTGTCAAGATCCTAGATAAAAAGACTTGGGGGAACCTTGCAGATGGATCTATCATATGTTACTATTCCTATTTTTTTGGGGGAGCATAGAAGACTTTACAAGGAAGCTCAGTTGGCTTACATTATTAGCGACGAAGAAAACCCCACTAATCATCCTATTTTTTCTCTTGATACTGATTTGGGATCCAACATTTTGCAGCTCATTGATGCTCCTAAAAATCCTCTTGAAATCAAAAAACACTCCATTACCTGCTGTGAAGAGACTCCTCTGACTACCTCTATTTGGAAGATGTTCTTTGATGGAGCCTCTTCTAGGGAAGGTGTTGGTGCTGGAGTGTTCTTTGTCTCACCTACTCAAGAGACTATATCTTTGTCATACAAACTAGAATTTGAAACTATTAATAATGTGGCAGAATATTAAGCTCTTGTCTTGGGATTGAGGGCTGCCAAAGACACGGGGATTGAAGAGCTATCAATATTTTGGGATGATGAATTTATCATACATTAGATCAAAAATCTTTATCAAACTAAGCACCCTAGGCCCAGTTCTTATAGAAATGAAGTGTGGGACCTATTGGATAATTTTTTCTTAGCTTTCAACATTTCATTTATTCCAAGAGAAGAGAATACCGTGGTTGATTCTTTGGTTATATAAGAAAGCAATTTCAGAGTCCCCTTACCACCTAAACTCAAGTATGATGTATAAGTCAAATACAAACCTTATATACCGAACAATGTCAAACATTGGAAGGTGGTTGAACATGATCTTGAAATTAAAAAATTCCTTGAGATCGTTGATGAGTTTTCTACATTACACATTGATCAATATCATGAATCTGAAAATAATCCTCATGATGTTGTTTTCCTTAGTAAGATTGTTAATAATCATATTGTGAAGTTACCTAGAAACTACATTCCAAAAGGACTAGTTCCTTTGGAAATATTATTTGACAGAAATGATGTGGCAATAAAGGGGAAAGTGTCAACTGATGATGCTGATATAACCGAGTGCAATGTGGGAACATAAAAGGATCCAAAATATGTCAAGTTGTCAAGAAACCTGTCAAGGGAGCAGAGGGTTGAATATACTAAGCTGTTAAAAGAATTTGCTGACGTGTTTGCTTGGACTTATGAAGATATCAAAACTTATGACACAAGCATTATAGAGCACAAGATCCGATTAAAGGAAGAGACCAAACCTATCAGGAAAATGTTGGGGCAAATAAATCCTATGTTGCTGCCAATGATGGAAAAGGAGGTAAAAACTATTTTAGATGCTAAAATTATTATTCCTTTGAGGTATTCTGAATGGGTGCCCAACTTGGTCCCAGTGAGAAAAAAGAATGTAGAAATCATACTTTGTGTTGATTTTTGGAATCTGAACATAAGCTCTAAAAAGGATAATTACCCTTTTTCCAAGACGGAACACATATTATAGAGGGTAACAGGTGCATCCAGGATGTCCATGTTCAATGGATTTTCTAGCAACAATCATATCTCTGTCTTGCCAAAATATAGAGAAAAGACAACCTTTGCCACTCCTTAGGGTACATTTATGTATGCTAAGATTCCCTTTGGTTTGATGAACGCAGGGGAGACCTTTCAACGAGATATGGACATAGAATTTATTGGAGAGAAGGAAAATTTTGATGTTATTTATTTAGATGACATAATAGTGTTCTCACGATATGATAAAGAACACTATTATCATTTGAAAAATCTTTTCTTGAAATGCAGAAAATTTGGTCTCTCTTTGAACCCCAAAAAATCGTTGTTTTCCATGAAGGAGGGAAAATTATTGGGGCATATTGTGTCAGATGAAGGGGTAAGGATTTATTCTAGTAGGGTTGAAGCTATCCAAACCTTGTCACTCCCTTGATCCAAGAAGGAGGTTCAATCTTTCTTGGGAAAAATTAATTTTTTGACAAGGTTTGTTTCAAATTTTGCCATGTTGGTGAATTATATTACAACCATGTTGAGAAAAGGAAATGAAATCAAATGGACTGCGGAGTACTGTAATTATTTTGATCAAATAAAGAAATCCTTGAATGAATCCCCTATGCTCATCAGCTCAGACTACTCCAAGGATTTTCTTATTTTTTCTTTCGCTTCATTTGATATAGTAGCAACTTTTTTATTGTATAAGAACGATAAAGGCTTAGAGCATCACATTGTTTTTTTCAGCAGGGCATTGAGAGATGCCGAAGTAAAATATGACATGATGGATAAGAAGGCCTATGCATTAGTTAAATCTCTCAAGTCTTTTAGATTTTATGTGCTACATTCAAGAGTCATTTCTTATGTCCCATCAACTTCTGTAAAGGAAATTATTATTCAACCCAATATAGATGGTAAAAGGAGCAAGTGGCTTGCTAAAATCCTTGAATTTGATCTTGAGATTAAGCCTACCAAATTGGTTAAAGGCCAAGGTTTATCCAATTTGTTGGTTGAATCCAATTTCTCAGCTTTGGGGGTAAATTTCATCAACACTTGCTCAGAAAATTAACAGGCCGAATTAACTGACAAAGGTTCTCAAGTCGTCCCTACATTGGCAAATTGCAGCTGGTACAAGGACATTATATTTTTTCTATAGAAATTGCAGCCTCCAGATGGTATGTAAAAGAACAAGGTGAGAGACTTAAAAATCAAATCAATTAAAAACTTCCTTGTTGATCAAGTCTTGTATTGGAAAGACCCATTAGGAGTTCTTTTGAGATGCCTAGACCCACATGAAGCCCAAAAGATTGTCTGATTTTCATGACAATTTATGTGGGGGGCATCATTTTTGGAGGACCAAAGCATATAAGATTCTTAGGGATGGTTACTTCTAGCATAGTCTATTCACCGATGTTTTTGCTAAGATCAGAGCCTGTGTTAGGTTTCATAAATTCTATGGAAAGAAGGAGCTCAAGTCTTTTCCATTAAATCCTGTGGTAGCTTTGGGACCCTTTCAATAGTGGGGCCTAGATTTGATTGGGGAAATTCATCCTGCTTCTAGTGGTCAACATAGGTGGATATTTACCGCCATAGATTACTTTACTAAGTCGATAGAAGCTGTCCCTACAAGGAATGCTTCCCACAATGTGATCATTGGTTTCCTTGAGGATATTATGGCGAGGTTTGGTTGTTCGAACATAATTGTCACTGATAATGTTGCCTATTTCAAGGATGACCCATTGATTCAGTTTTGTAAACAGTTTTTGGAATCATGCTGGTTCACTCTAATCATTACTACCCCCATAGGAATGGACTTGCAGAAAGCATGGGATTCAAAGCTCAAGTTGCTTCATGGGATGAAAGAGGGAAAAAAAAGAGATCCCTTAGTCTTCCTCCTTTCCAACTTATGTATGGAATTGAGGCCATTTTTCCTTCTCATCTTGCCATGCCTATGGAAAAATTCTTCTAAGATTACCAAGGGAAGTCAGATGATATGATCAGAAGGATACAACAACTGGTTGAAGTGCAATAGACTTGGGAGAAACTTCTGGATAAAGCACAGGACCATCAATAGAAGATGAAACAAGCTTTTGACAAGAAAGTGAATGAAGATGATTTCCAACTAGGAGATCTTGTGCTTAAGTGGGATGCACCAAAGAAAGACAAAGGAAAGAATGGTAAATTTGAAGCCTTATGGATCGGTCCCTTCAAAATTTCTGAGGTATTCTCTAATAACACTTTCAAGTTGCAGAATTTGGAGGATGAAGAAGTTTTTGTTGGCCCTGTCAATGGACATTTTCTAAAAAATTACTTTGCTTGAGCAATGAGTGGTTTTTCATGCCATTGTAAATATCAACTTTATTTTATTTTTGTTTTAATAACTGACCCCATATACCTAGGATAAGACACTAGATCTACTTGTTCTTGGCAGCCCACAGGGGGCATGCCATCCTCTGTGGAGCCAATGTTATCACACTAAGTAGCCTTGAGTCTTTAGCCTTTAGTTTTAATTTTTTCCTAAGCCTTTAGATTTTAAATTTTGATTTATCCCCTTAAAAGCATGTCTGCTTAGGTTCCCTTGATAAATAAAGGTTTTAAGTCATGGCTCAAAATTTGATCCTCACAGGAACTTTTGGCCTAGGTTCATTTTTCATGACTTATGTTTTTGATCCCCTCCTTGATTTGACACTAAGTCCCACTCACTCCATGAATAGATCGACTTGCATGCCACCCTCCTTACTCATGCCTCCATAGCCTTTCCTTGTTGTGCTTTGTCCCATGTTTACTGGTCAAATCATTATTTGAAAAGGGGCATTGCCAACTCACCAATAATTTCCATAGCACACTCCATGTATTTCATCTTTCACCACGATTATTGATTATTACTCTAATGTCATATCTTCCTTATTTTTATCACCATGGTTAGTTAAAAATATGCCTTTGAGGATTCATATTTATGAGATCTGCTAATGGTTTTCAAATTTTGAAAAACTCAAATTGTTGCACTACACAAACTACCAGTTCAGATCAGTTAGCAGTGGCCCTACCATATCCAATGTTCTAGTCGATCCCGAGGCCGAATTTCTCGTGATCATCTCCTAATATTTCTCTCAAACTCTGAGTTGTCATTATTCTTCAGGTATTCCATGGTTTTTTCCCCTATGCATATCATTTTCAAGGAGAAATTATCGCTCGGAGTTTTGGCATTCAACTTGCTTGCATAATTCTAGGAGATATTTTCCCTCAGACTTTTCTATCAACCTCATCCCATCAAGCTTGAAACTACCATCACCTAACTTATGCTCGTCATGCTCTCAAATTCTCAGTACCCAAGCAAGTTTATTTTCCTTCATGCACAGTGTGCTACTCAGAAATGCTACCAAAACATCGTTGTCTCTTCCCTTGCCTCCTCTACCTTTCAATTGGACTATTTTGACCCATTTTTTAAAGACTTTACAATGTATCCCTTCACCATATGATTATTCCTCAGTTTTAATACATGTACACAGTAAAGGGAGGGAAATTTACAACAATTGTTTCCTAATCTAGTAATCAGTCTAAATTTGGGGAAATTTTC
This sequence comes from Picea glauca, assembly GCA_000966675.3. Lineage (NCBI taxonomy): Eukaryota > Viridiplantae > Streptophyta > Pinopsida > Pinales > Pinaceae > Picea > Picea glauca. Next base: position 168,663 of record JZKD02S1609358.1, on the reverse strand, counting down.
TGGAAAAGGGAATCCACTCTTCACTATCAAATTATTTTTGAGGTCCAACTCTTTGTTTCTCGGTCATCACCACTCCATTGCTCTAAAATTTTTATCCTAAACTATGGAGACTCCTCAGAAGAAGAAGTTTCAAAAGGGAGGTAATGTGGTTAGAACTGAGCCTGCAGACATGCATCTATTCGAGGTAGATCCCATGGCTAGAGAATTTTTTCGAATGGTGGGCTGCTTCACTTTCTGAAAAAATATGCAAATAGGTCATCCTGAGGTGACAAGGCAGTTTTCGTTACATTTTGATGGCCTCAAAACCAAGGTATGGGACATAGAAATTGAGGTGTATTAGATCTCTATTTTAGCTACTACAGGGATCCCTATCACTGGTGAGAGTTGTTTTAAATCCATGGCCTTTGATGCATCCTATGAAGAACACTTCCTTAAGCCTGAATATCAAACTGGCAATCTTTCCAAAGGGGTTCCGAGAAATCATCTAGTTGGAGAATTCGATAAAATATTGAGGATCATTCAAAGGTACTTCATGTGTGAAGGGAGGTTCAATACACTATACCAGTACCATATAAGGATTCTACTTCATTTTAATGGAAAAATTTAAATGAACATTCCCTTCTATTTTCTAAGGAGCATAGGAAAGATGTCATACATGGTTCAATCCAATTCAAAGGCTATGGATACTAGCATTTTTCATTATGGGTTGATTAGAATGTTGGTTGTTGAAGATATGAGAAAGAATAACTTCTCATGGGAACACTTCATTACTATTGCTCACATGAAATTGGACATAGTAGCTACTCCTCAGTCACAGATAACAAGTCCTTTGACATCCACCAGTGCTGCTCAAATAGGTACTAGCAAGAAAAGAAATATAAAATTTCATGTTCAATATCAAGAAGTCATCAAGGAGGTTCCAAGAACTGAGGAGGAGACATATCATTCTCCACAGAGAGACCTTTCACCCCCTCCTGCACTAGATTTAGAAGAGGTCCCTTTCTCTACTAAAAATACAACAAATAAAGGGAAGAAGCTACACTTCTCTTCATCTCCTTCAACACCTAGCACGAAGATCAGAAGGCCTTTCACAAGGTCATAAACTCTTAAAGGGGTTTTTGAAGAACACATCCTACCAAAGGTCTCCTTTCTAAAGAAGAAGAAAGATAAAGGAAAAGGAATTGAGAAGCCTATTGAGATAGAAGAAGTAATCCCTATGCAATAGGAGGAGGAAGCCATGGAAAGGCCTATTGAGACTGTTCACATCACTACTCCACCTAGCAGCCAGATGTTCAAAAGATTTATGAGGAAACTGTAAATTCTAACCTTGTACAATGTCTATTGTAAATAGATATTTAGAAAAGATACAATGGAAAATACAAACATTACACGGAGATTTTTCCCCTGGAAACCCAAACCGGGAAAACCAGCATATATTATATTCATTCATTGTGTTACAATGTTTACAATACAAAATACATATAGAAGCCAACAACATCCAAAACCCTAACCCAATGACCTGGATTAGTCTAAAACCCTAATTCCTTAACTAGAAATAGAAAACCATCGGCAAAGAAACCATGTGCCAAAAAACCACCTAAATATAATGTGGTCCCAATGTGAAAAAAAAAATCCCGGGGGCACTGCCCCTGGACCCCC
>JZKD02S1609358.1:141658-162737 GCA_000966675.3 Picea glauca | reverse complement strand
ATGATTATTTTTTCTTAGTTTAATTCAGTAACCAATAATTTAGTTTAATTTTACCATGGTTATAGAATGCATTTTCATATTTTAAAATCTCAACCCCAATGCTCTTTTATATTATTATGTCATTCTATTTTTTCCATGATGGAAAGGTTATATTGTGTGTCACTCACATTAAACACCACAAAAGAGCATAACATTTGGCTTTAATAAAAATTAGAAAAATGGGTAAGTGATTATGTTGTTTAACCATGTGGTAATTTAATCTTCATACTCTATCAGTTGAGTTTAGTTTGGGTGATTTGGAAAATAATTGTTATGTTCTTCTCCTGAAGAAACAAATACTCTAAAACAAAGAGAAAAATAAAAAATATATATTAATTTTATTTTTCTTTATCTTTAATTTAATAAAGATAAAAATATCTTATATCATCAATAATATAAACCATATGTTAGATAAATAAAATTCTTCCTCCTTTGGAGTAAGTACGACAAGATCTAGTACCTATCTCACCTTCTTCCTTCGGAGTCGGCTCTACTTTCGGGTTCTTGTTCCATTTGAGTCTATTACCTATGTATCAACAACGTGAGAGAATGACGTGTACATTTTGAATTAGCTTATAAACAATATGTTACATAAATAAATATTCTTTCAACTAAATTAACCTATAGCATAAAGATGGAATGATTATTGATATTTTATTTTATAATTAATAATTTGAATTTTTTAATGTAATTTATTTAACCTCCTTAGAAAATAAAAAAGACAAATATTTTTATTTATTTATGACGCGTGTTCATAAATCTAGTGAGTTAGTTGCAACTTATTTTTTCTATTTTTCATTATGAGCACCCCACAACCTATTCTGAAACCTCAACTTGTTAGGGGGAGGCCCTCAAAGACAATCTTTAGAAATATATAGAATCGTTAGAAAAACAGAGAGACGAAAGATATGCCAAACTCCAAAAAGATTTAGAATCATTACAAAAAAGGAGTGAAGAAGGAGAGGTAAAAGTTCTCCAAATAGAGTTAGAGGCAATGCTAGATAAAAAAATTAGACTCTTTGAAGATACGATTCAAACACAGATAAAGGACATATTATTAGGGTCCAAGAGTGAATTAAAAATAATGGAGGTTAGAATTCAAGAAATGGAAAAACAAAAACAATCAACCCAAGAAGAAGATGTTGAATAAAATCACAACTTGAAAGATATGATTAAAGAGATAGAAGGAAAACTAACTAACAATTTATCCCTAAGTAGTCTAGAAAACAATTTTGATATCAAACCCATCAAAGAGGAAATGAATAAGCTAATCGAATCGGATCATGAGAATAATAAAATAGCCTTGAAACTCATAATTTTTGGTATAAAAGAACAACAAGAGGAGGAGACGTGAGCAATAGTAAAAGAAGAACTAAAAAATAAATCACAAATTGAAACAACTTACAACATACAAGAAAAGAGGTTAGGAAAATTAATTAAACATAAATGTAGGATGATCCATGTCAAAGTAGGTTGTAATGACGATAAGTATATCATATTCAATAAATATCTGAGTTTAAAAGGGTCAAGAATATTTATAAATGAAAAACTTATTCCCGAAGACCAAGTGGAATTAAGGAAGGATGTTCAAAAGTCAAAAGAAGCCAAAAAAGAAGGAAAATGGGAAAAAATTAGAAATCGAAAAGTTATTATCAGGGACACACACGAAAAGGATAATAATAAATGGGAATTTGGGACACTTGGGATTATTTTTTGGAACTGGTGTGGATTTCAATGCCACAAAGGTCTTAGGATAAGATGGATCCTGACTGATATTGATATTATTTGTCTAGTTGAAACATGGGATTATGAAGGGTCTAATATCTATAAATCAAAAGGATTTTTCTTTTGGTCGGACTGGAAAAAGAAGTCCTACCATAGAGGGATAGGAGGCATATCCTTCTATATTAGAAAGAGAATCTCTCCTCACATTTAACTTCATAAGATAGACCCTCTCAATTAGTACATTGGATAGAAATTTTAGACATCAATGATAAGAAGATGTATATATCCATATGTTATTTTTCACCTATTAATTTTGTGTTTTATAAGAATAACAATCTAGATATAAATTTTCCCTATAATAATTTAGAACAAGATTTTATAGTTTGAGAAATGAAGGTAATATCCTCCTACTAGGATACCTTAATGTTGGGAATAAAACTAAGAAAGAATCATTTTAATAAATGATTCAAACCATAATCCTTTATGGCTAGATGATTGCCTTGTTTTAGGTGATAGCTACAAAAGAATCTCCAAAGACCTAACTGAGAATTTGTTTGGTACTGATCTAGTCAAGCTTTGCAACTCTTAAGACCTAATAATTTGCAATGGGGTAATGAAGTGGCCAAACTCCAATCAGATTAATTGTATTCATGGACTAAGTAGTAGAGTCGTGGATTAGGTGATATATGATATCTCAATATCCAACAAAATAATAAATTTTGACCTTTTAAATGACCATGAAACTGAATCTAATCATAGACCTTTAACCCTAACTCTAAACTTTTCCATGCACAGGAGAACCATTGAATAAAATTTTAATAATCAAAGGAAAATTATTTTTGACAAAAGTAAAGTTGATATTTTATGAAAGGATTTAAATACTGAATTACATCTCGCAACTTATAAGAACAACATTGAATACCTCTATCATTATTTTACAACTAGCATTTACACGTCTACTAACAAGTTTTCTTTCCAGTGTCCTGTAAAACGAATAATAGAACAACCAACCCATGGTATGAGAAATAATGTAAAATTACTATAAAATCCATTAGGGATGCTTCTAATGAGTCCTTGAAAATAAATAAGACCAATATAGACAAATCTCTAATTAAAAGGAAAAAAAGGTACTATATCAAGAAAAGATAAGGGTGTCTTTCACAACTATCTAAGATTGATTGTAAGAAGTTCTAGGGGAGAATTCTAATATGAAATACTAAAGAAAATATTATGATTCCCTTAAGGGACTATAATTACTACCTTAAAAGTCTTTATGAGTTCCCTAATGCCATGGACACCATAACAATTATACCTACAGAGGATGAAGTTTTTTCTTTGGATACATAGAGTTCATGATTAAGTGTCTTGCAAATCGGAAAGATAAGGAAATTAAGGGATACAAAGATGAAATTTTTAAAATTGGAGGGCCTATACTCATCCCTCATAGACACAATCTCTTCAATTTAGTAATCAAGCAAGGTTTCCCTAAACCATGGACCCAAAGCCTCATTGTTCCTATTTTAAAAAATGGGAATAAAAACACTCCCTCTAGTTATAGGACCATTATGATTATCCTAATTTTAGTCAAGCTATACATAATTATTCTCGATAATAAGATTAACCTATGGCTAAAAACTCATGGTAAAAGAGCTAAATGCCAGGATAGATTTAGGAGATATGATTTAAGTGTGAACCATCTTTTTACCTATAGGATCATTCCATATGAGTTTCACAATAATAAAACCAATATTTTTTATTGTTTTGTTGACTTTAGATAATATTTTGACATAGTTCCTACGAAAAAAAATTGGATAGGTTGGAAGAGATAAAAGTTTCTTACAATTTGAGGGTTGTTGCAATAAGGTTGTATGAGAACGTTATTTCCAATTTTAAGAAGACCAAGGGGTGGTTGAAATAAATTAACTACAATATTGGAGTCAATCAAGGTTTTACCTTGTCCCCTACCCTTTTTGGCATTTACATTAACAAGTTAGAATCTTATTTGGAAGAAGAAGGTTGCGTCGACCCTAGTCTCATTTGTATAGTCATTAATATTATTCTTTATGCAGATGATATCGTTCTTATGGAAAGGAGTCCCCATGATCTTAGAAAGCAACTAAGAATCCTCAAGGATTTTTACTCCAATATTGGTATGAATGTTAATACTGACAAGACTAAAGTCATGATCTTTAAATCTAATAAGATTACTTATGATACCTTTGTATATGGAAACAACAACTTGGAGGAAGTGACTTCATACAAATATCTTGGAATCGATATTCACCACAAGCTCAACTGGAATTATAGCATTGAGAAAAGGATAATTGGAGGATGGAAATATTATTATGTACTTGATGGAAACAATTGTTAATAAATAAATATTTGGATATGGGATAAGAAGAAACTCCTCTTTGAGACTCTTGTTACACATTCTTTTTATTTTATATGGATGTGAAGTTTGGGGATGCAGTATCTCTTGAAAATCATGGAGAAATTTAGAGAAAATAAAAAATAATTTTATGACCTATAATCTCAAAATTAAAGGAAATACACCTATCATATCCTCCTCATAGAGGAAAAAATTTCCCCCATTGAGACCACTGTTATTACTAGATATCTAATGTATAAGAACAAGTTAAACAACATGGAATACAAGATGATTCCTAAAATTGCTTCCAACAGCCCTAACCACCTTCAAATCGAGCAGGGATGGCATAAAGATGTCCAGTCTTGGCTAATCCATTGGGGAATCATAGAAGAGACCATTTTGCAGAATAAGGATACTATTAAAAATATCATTAAATCAAAATTTAAGAAGAAAATGTAGTGTGATAAAGAGTTAAAGGAAAAAGGAAAATAAGGTATTATAAGGAGGTAATAATAATATAGAACATCAAAATTATCTCTTTGTTTTGACAAGTGTAAATAAAAAGAAAACATTGCTAAGATAAGAAAAAACTCTCATGAGCTTCATAGTCAAATTGGGCATTGGTCAATTCCCAAAACTCCATGGGATGAAATAGTGTGTCACCTTTGTCACACTAAGAGGGTTGAAAATGAAAAACAATTCTAATTAGATTGTTCAACCTATACCCATATTAGATCTCAATTTCAAAATGTTTTTCACACTACCAACATTCCTGACCTTTTAACTCAACCAAACTATGGTGATCTTAGAAAGCTTCTCTTAATATTTTTCGAGAACATAAACAAAATTCTAAATAATTGCAAGTAATCCCTCACTCTCTTAAGGTTTGATAGACCAATTTGGTCTCAGTGGAGGTTCATCATCATCATCATCATCATGTTAAATAATGATATATTTTTCAATTGAGTTAACATATAATCAATATTTCTATAAATAAAGATTATTTCAAGTAAAAAAAATTAATATTTTATATTGTAAATAATACGCTAGATAAATAAATATTTTTCCAATTGAGTTAACTTATAATTAATGTCTCCATAAATAAATATTCTTACAAATAAGCCAACCTATGATATTACATATTTTCTTAAATGTAATTTTTTTCAAGATTCCTATAACCAATGACATTAAGGATCTTCATGATTAAGTGTAGTTAGTTTTATTTGAGGGGATAACCAATAATATTATGTTAACCATTTATATATATGTATTATTATAATTATAACAATTGGGTTTAGTTTAGGTGGTTAAAAGGAATGGTTGTTATCCTCTCCACCCAGGTTCAACTTCCACATATAACATGTTGAGCTCTAAAGGAATATATTTTTGTAATGGCTTGATTCTTTGTTGTTAATGAACCTTGTGAATTTAATGGTAACAGACACACACACACACACAAACACATTTTATTGAAATACTAATTCATATTTTAAAAATTATTTTTTCCTTAATCATTCCCACATATGACATGTTGAGTTCTAAATGAATATATTGTTATAATGGCTTGGACCTTTGTTGTTAATGAAACTTATGCCCTAATATATATAAACATCTAATTAGTGATCTAAATTTTAAACGAAGGAGTTATATATTTATCTTAAAACTTACTATTTATTTAAACCTTATTACAATGGGCCAAAATCTAAGAAAATCTAAAGAGATAAAAAAATGTGATTTAGGGTATAAGCCAACGGTCGGTGATAGATTAATGTTTGTAAAATATAAAATTACTTTTATCTTAATTTATTATTCTAATGGAGATGTTAAAAAAACTCAATTATTATTATTATTATTTAGTGATACTAAAAAATATATACGCTTTATGAAAAGGGGGTGATTACATAATGCTCGTGATGTACAAAAAATGACTTCAACTTGATAGAGAGGTTTTAATATTATTGAGATGTTTAAAAAATCCATTTTCAGAGATATAGTTTTCTTCAAAATAAAACTAAAATAGATGAAATACATGAGACTTCTCCTCTATTTAGCTAAACCAATAAAGCTACTTCATAAAAAATCTACAAACCATGTGGGTAGATATAACTACATAAAAAATCTCCAGACCATGTGTCTAGATATAACAACTTCAATGGAATGCTTGACTTGGAAATGTAGAGTCACCCCATATGTGAAGAAAAAATATCTTTGTGCTCCTATACAATCCTGTCGACTTGATTTTTCTTTGTAGAAAGGTATTTGGTGGAGGATGTGGTGGTCATAGTGACCTTTTATTCACCTTTTGATTGGATCTTTTGATTGGATCATGAAGAGAACAAAATTTAAGTTATGAGAGATTACTTTGCATCACCCTTTTTCCAAGATCAATGAAATGGTAGTATTCAGAACTACCTCTACAACCATGTAGAGTTGACTCCTGAGAGTAATAACGACACTATGAGGCCAAGACTCATAAACATCATGATGTTTCCACATATATGGTTGTCCTAAAATAACATGACAAATTTCAAGTGGGGAAACATCACATAATATTTGATATTTAAAGCGACTGATGTCATAGGACATGCAACATTGTTGGATAATGTGAATGTCTCATCTTTGGATCAACCATATGATGTTGTATGGTTGGGGGTGTGGTATTGTTGGTGGCATCATTATTTTGATGACATCTGCTGATATCAAGTTGTTTTGACTCTTGCTATCAACAATGAAATATAGTGGGGTCCCCTTCACCCACGTATATGATAATAAGAGGTGATCCCCCTCCTTGGATTCCTCTCGTTATTCTGGTTGGATTTTTGTGGTTGTGATGTTAAAACTGGGTTATGGATAATTGATATGTTTCCCTTTTTATGCTATGAATTTGAGTCCAAGTAAGGGTCTGATTATTTTTCCTTGAGCTCAAACAACAATAGGAATTTCAAGTGACATTCATCTATGTTGTTTGAAGGGATCTTGTGGAACTCACACCACTTTTCATTGTCCTTCTTTGACTTCCCATCACACTTATTTACCTGCGACTTGGACCAGTTTTCATGAGATTGTCTCTCCTTGATCTATCCTTTGTTCTGTGAGTTAGGGACAGCTTTACCATGATTTGTTTGTGGAGTATTTGTAGACAAAAGATCCCACTTATTCCTCTTCTTAAATTTTTACTCGAATTTGGCAACATAACGATAAGTAAATTCTAGTGAGGATATTTCTAATACTTCCATATTTATTTGGATATACCTATGTAGGACACTATGATAATCCAGAAACATGAGTCTCTCATAAGATTTAATACCTAGCTTTGAATGTAGGGTATGGAATATGTTGGTATACTATGGTACTATCTGGTCTCTCTCCTAAACCAGAGTCATACATTTTGTATATTGGTCATCATATCTTCAAACAAGGTATAAATATTCCTTGAGGGCATCCATAAAGGCATCTCAAGTGGGTTCTCTCTCAAATGACATAGATTCATTTGTTGTGTATCTCTCCCAGTAACCTTCACACCAAGATTTGACATGGGGAAGGGATTTAAGGAGAACAAAGGTGATATTTTTGTTGATATAATTGTTTTCAATAGAGTAATAACCTTATAGAAAATTCAACCATTTCTCTAAAGAATATACATATATCTGGCCTTAAAATAAGGAAATATCAAAATTAACTTGTACCTTGAAGGGTTTCGCACCTCTGAAAAGGATACTTGTCGAATATGCCTTCGTCATCATCGATAGTCATCGAAGAATCTAAGCAAGGTTATCCCTTCTTTTATTGTTGCTAGAATATTATCCTCTTTCTATTCTTTTATGCCAAAAATTATGAGGTTCAAGGCTACTTTATAATGCCCATTATCCAATTCTATTGGCTTATTCATTTCCTCTTTGATGGGGTTGATATCTAATTCGTTTTCTAGACTACTTAGGGCCAAATCGTTGGTTAATTTTTCTTCTAGCTCTTTAATCCTATCTTTCAAGTTGTTATTTTCTTCAACGTCTCCTTCTTGGGTTGTTGTTTTTGTTTTACCATTTCCCTTATCCCTTGTCCCATACCCTTTTTTTCATTTACATTGATAAGTTAGAATATTTTTTGGAATAAGCAGGTTGTGTCGGCTCTACTTTCATTGGTATATTAATAAATCTTATTCTTTATTCTAGAATGATATTGTTCTTATGGAAAGGAGTCCCCATGATCTTGGAAACAAACTAATAATCCTCAAGGACTTTTTCTCCAATATGGGTATGACTGTTAATACTGACAAGACTAAATTCGTGATCATTAAATCCAATAAGATCACTTATGATACCTTTGTATATGATAACAACAAATTGGAGGAAGTGACTTCATACAAATATCTTAGAATTGATATTCACCACAAGCTTAACTTGAATTATAGAATTGAGAAAAGGATAATTGGAGGATGAAAAGTTTATTATGGAGTTGAAAACAATTGTAAATTAGCCAATCTTTGGATATGGGATAAGAAGAAAATCCTTTTTTAGACTCTTGTCAACATGTTATTCTATATGGATGTGAATTTTTGGGCTGCAATATCTCTTGTAAATCATGGAAACTGTTAGAGTAAATCCAAAAGAATTTTATAACTTTTAATCTCAAAATTAAAGGAAATATTCCCTATCCTATCCTCCTCTTAGAGGAAAAAATTTCCTCCACTAAGAGCACGTCTATGACTAGATACCAAATGTATAAGAACAAGTTAAATAACATGGAAGAAAAGAGGCTTCCTAAAATTTCTTCCAACTCCAGCCGTAACCATCTTCGACTCAAACGTGGATGGCATAAAAATGCCCAGTCCTTACTAGGCCATTGGGGAATCATGGAAGAGACCATTTTTCATAATAAGTTTAACAACCCAATTTGATTATTTAAATTTCATAGTTGTTAATTTAAATTTAATTAATTATTAAAATAAATTCAATAAGTCTTTTTATTATTTTATTATTAAAAGGTACTTGAAATAATTAATGAAGGGATAAGGATGTTGGGGAATTAATGAGGGGGATAAGGTAGTTGGGGAATTGAATGAGAGGGGAGGATAAGGAAGAGGGAATGGGACTTGGATAAGGGTATCATTTTTGTTTTGTAAAATTCTGCAAGAGGTGGAAGAAGAGGAAGGAAATGGGAAGAACAAGTTGTTTTGGGAACTCTCATAGGGCACTATTATTGCTGGAAACTTTGAGCTTGGGGGACAAGAAACCGCAAAGATTCCTGGAGCTAGGGAGCTGGAGAGGTTGTTCCTAGTTGGATGAGAGGTTAATATTCAGTTGGACAGTTTGGGAAAGGACAAGAACAAGTGAACCAGAGGCTGAATCAACCAACCTATAGGTTGTGGTATGTATTTTACCAGTTGTTCTGTTATCATTATGTTGTTGTTATTATTATGTTTTTGTTGTTGTTGTTGATATGATTTTATCATTATTATTTTTTTGTTGTTTATTCCTGGTATAAGAAAATCATGAATGAAATTCTAAACTAAATTTCAGTCATTTCAATAGGAGATTATAGAAAATATTTATTTACTTTGAGTCATGAAATAGGTAGGCCTTACGTATGGTATCAAATCCCAGTTTCAAAATTGAAATATGGGCTTGACCACCCACATCATCCTAGAAACCCCTTATTTACAACCCATAAAACCTATGAAGACTACCCAGAGAGTCTTGAAAACCCAAACAGTCTTTGCATGTAGACTGTACACTGATTAATAAATGAGGAGAGTTTTTATACTCATGTACTTTAGAATGACAGAACTAAAATCTATTTCCATATGTTTAACTTGAGGATGCATGATGACCTGCATAAAATGTAAAAATAAATAAATGAAATAATATAAACAAAACAAATCAATAATATATATACAAAAAAAAAAATGCAACGATATAAACATAAAAAAAAATTATTATTGGGATTTAGGGTCAACGACCCAATATCCAATTTCAAATCCAAGCATCTAGTGTCAAGTCCAAGTATGCACTATGCCCACATAGAGTTCCAAGTGATAACCCGTAATATAAACAAAAAAATATATATTGGGGCTTGAGGCCCAATCTCCAAATATTTGATTTATGCCAAACCTCCAAGCCAAAGCTCCAAAGGGCGCATTAAAATTTTGATGTAAGGGCATGCCTCCACCAAACAGATCTTACTGGGACTTGAACCTAGGTCATTAGATTCAAATTCTAGAGTGTTAACCACTACATCATAGAACCATATACCAAGAAACATCACATTCTAAGTCCACGAGCCAAGCACCAAACACAAGTCAATGCCCAAGACAAAGATCAAGCGCCCCCTTGTGGTTCTGATATTCAATCTCCATATTTCATCTACTTATCAAATCCCATGAGTCAACTACCCTCAACTAAACAACTTAGCATTGGAGTGTCAACTGACTAAGCTACATGCAAGCCTTACCAACAACAACTTACCAACAATGCCAAAAATCAACACCAAAGCCCAACACACAAGGAAGCACCAGAAAGTTGGTTTACATAATACTAGATTCAATGACGTTGACTTCATCATCTATAGAGTGCCTATCACCATTCTGATTTTCAGGGTGATGAGAAACCATGTATCCATCTTCCTACAAATCCCTACCAAGATCTTACATTTCCAGGGTCCCATAACCATCACCATCCTCTCCATCTAGTTTAGGCATCCACATGTCTTCTTCCCACCATCCATACATATAAAAGTTTGGTTGTTGTTCTTAACCAGTAGCCCTGTCTGGTGATCGTATGCTAGTAGTACTGTGATTATTTGAACTTGAAGCTTCTAACATGGATCTTCCATTAACAGACCTAATTGAGATGACTCTGCATGAGGAGTGTCTTTATTAACCCTTATTGTACGCCAATTGAGTGGACTAATCCCAAAATTTGGAAGTGGAAAGCCAAAGATAAAGAGAGTACAATCTCGAGAGTAGCATATACATGTGCAACAAGCCCAATGTCTCTCCCACATACACCACACTTCAACAATTCATGATTGAATTCTTCTTCTGCCATTGGCCAGTCCGACAGGCCACCTATTTTAGTGGTATAAGGGTTACAAGCTTCATAGTTGTCCTCTTCCCATGGACCAGGCATACCCAGGATGATAACATCTTCCTTCACCGGCTCAACCTGCAGGCTAGCGCTTTCACAACAACCAAAGATACTTCATGAATACCAAGTTTCCAACAAATCCATACTAAACTGACCACACACAGCCCCGAGCATCCACCAACACCATAGGGAATACTTCGAATCTCCTCTCCTCCTTGAAATTTTCTTAAACACATCACGCACCCACAAACACCATTATTATCACCACTAGAACAAGAATATGATGAGGATAATTCTTCAAAGAGAGTAACAAGAAGCCTATCTTCAATAGTCATGGTGAACTGCCCAAGCCCAGAGCCGAATTTGGAAGCTTCTTCTTCTGCATATGGATATGACGAGAGGGTTTCTGCTAATTTTGATTGCTCCATGTTCACTTTAAGATCTAGTTTTCAGAGAAGAGAGATGAGAATCTCCCTCACCATGGCCATAAACAGTGTTGTGCGGATGAAAAAAAAAAAAATAGTATGACTCCTCCTTCCCACGCCTCTAGAAACAGTGATAAAACCATTATGCTTTGCTCTGGTCAATACCCACCTGAAAATTTCTCCTTATCCCCCTTGCATCCATCCCAAGAACGAGCACTGTGCCTCCAAGCCGAAGCATCCAAGAAAAGAATGCTCACAAAATCACCGAGGAGAATATCCACAAGTTTACCCACATAGAGCCTAAGTCCACAAAGACACCAAGGAGATAGCCATGCCTTGTGAAACTTAAAAATTTTGGTTCAAGAAAAATCATAGGGAAGGCCATGGACACACCCTCCAGGTAGGAGACCATGGAGCTAGGGCCGCGCCCTCAAAACCCTATGACTAGAGATAAATTTTGAAATGAAATAAATGGGAGAAAATGAGTCTGAGATGGGGAAACCTAATCTCATTTTATGTGTTTATGTGGGGACTTGCAGAGAAGGAACGTGGACCTCCAAGACACATGTAGCGTAAAATCCCTTTCCCAAGCTAGTGGTCCTTTTGAAAACAAATTTGGGGTACATTTATTATTTATGCTTTTAAATTAATTTTTATTTTATTTATTTATAATAAATTTCAAAATTGTAATAAACATGCTTTCCACATAATTTTTATGTGGACTCATTAACTACTCTCCAACCATTTGATTTTGGCATGTATTCTTTATATAGGTTACTGGGAAAAATATCTCTCCCACAAGAAGGTAATGTGTTCACATTTCAGTTAGTTCAATTTTTTATGTTCTGTGGAGTTTTTGCATTGAGCAATCTGCACAAGAGAACTATCTTCTATTGTTAGTTTGTGCATTTCATTTTCTAATTCTTCTAATGGCCAAAACAATGTAACAATATCATAGGTGATAGAAATTAAGATATCTTCTACCAATGATAGATCCCATGACAAGAAAGATACATTCTTGGAGATTAATGCAAAAGGATAGTCGAAAAAAATATATATCTCATTGCATGAGCATGGTGAAATGAGATTGGGTGTTGATTTAGGGCCTCTAATTTTGAAACTGAAGGATCAATAAGATAAAATTAAAAAGGATACAAATTCTCTTGATGTAGAGAAATAACCAAGAAACAACATTTTTTTTTCTTACTTGTGAGAACTAGAAGATGATCTTTTTAGAACCAAAAGAAAAGATACTTAAGTCTATTGGTATTGAGCTAGTGAGTGATGCCCCCATTAGTGCAAGTGCAATTTCTATAAGGGGAAATGTAGCCAAATATTAGGTGAAAGACATAGGATATTTTAGTGCCTATACAAGAACAACATGAAATATGATAAACTTTCATAGAGGACACAAACTACACTACCTCATGCTAGTGACATTTTAATCAGGACAAGTGCAACTAAATGGGGTGGAGAGACCATAAGGATTACCGCATTCCCCATTGCCTTTCAACCTGAAATATTATTCCATGAGAGATGCTCTTGCATTGAATAATATGAAAATCTAGCAGAAGATAGAGAGTAGCTATGGCTTGCTAAATTACTAGAAAGAGAAGAAGGGATGCAACGTAATGTTGTTGGAAAGGATGGGCATGTGTTGTCATCATCTACTATACCCAATGAAATAAATATTTCTCAACAAAATTTAAGAGCATACACATCAAATACACAAACAAAAAACACCTTATGCCGAGTGAATTCAAAATAATTTTAACTCCACTTAAAAAAATCCATAAACATGAATGATATTGAATTTTTAAAACCCCTTAAATAAATACTCAATAATAATAGTAAGTTTCTAAAACATAAGCATGCATACATGAGACCATTAAACATAAAATATACATGCATCATGGATTAAATTAGAACAAAGGTAAAAGGTTACACAAAAGTTTGAAGGTCTCTAAAAATACAACTTGTTCTATTGTGAAACTCTACAACCAAAAGATTTAGTCATAAAGGTGTTGAATATTAACATTGAATATGTTTATAAAACAAATCCATAGCTAACCATGGGCCCAATTTTAAGGAATGGATGTTGTTAATCCTAAAACTTTGAAAGTTAATGAAAAAGTCTAAAACTACAAGTTAGAAACAAGTCATATACTCAAATCTCCCAATTCATTGTATGACTTTATAACCTGATTTGTTTCAACTTAAATCCAATTTGATTTAATTCACAACTTTTTAAGTCTAATATTGAATATAGACATTCAACATTACTTAAATTTAAAAACTCAACATAGACATCCAACACATGGGAATTATACATGAAGATTGGGAAGAATAAATGTATAAGAGAAGTGAGTCTTAACATGAACTAAATCATAAGTGGTAACAAAATTAATGTACACATTTACACAATTAAATCATGTACACATTGGAGGACTACTAAATCGGGGAAACCAAAATTAATGTATTAATAAGATCAAGATAATTATAATCAATTTAAATTCAAGTGGGGCAAGTATAGCTGAGGATCTGTTACTTGGGAGGATGCACAGACCTTATGAAGAGATCATCCCTCACTTTTTTCTTACCACCTCGGGAATATGTTTTCCCGAAGGTTGAGTGTATGTAATGCCACCTTTTGACTTAGACAACAAGAATTACTTAAGGGCTAATCATCTTTATTTTCTATTCACTATGAAACTATTAATGATACACTTGAACTTTTAAGACATATGAACCTATGCGAATGTCAATTCTATGAACATTTAACATTATTTGAATTATGATGGATATTATGAAATCTATTTATAACTTGAAAACTTTGACATTTAAATTTGTTGGTACGTGGATACCGGATTGAGATTATGATTAAATGCAATTGCATGATGATAATGCATGGATATGTATGGGTTTTTGTTATAGAGTAATATGGAGGTCAATAGACTATGAAATGACCAAAGAATAATGATGATACAAGGTTGATGTCATGAACATTGAACAAGAAACAATATGTTATGAATCTTATATGTGAAATTATATCAGTTCAAATGCATTTTTATGATGTGTGGACAAGTGTAGGTTTTCAAGGTGGTGAGACTACCTAAAACTGAATATACGATGACAAAATTCCTGGCAAAACAGTGCCACTATATGGTCCATGGTATGTTGTTGACCCAAGTTCTATTAGGAGGGGTGGAGGAATTTCCCACCATGTATTCTCTGAAACCTAGAGTCATGGGAGGATGGTGTTAGCTCACGCTCCCCTAGACATGTGATAATGATTGTCAACTGCCTATTGGGGAAGCTTGGTCAATAGAGTTGACACTTCCACTTACGGGTTCTATCTAGAGTTAGGTTAATATAGTTGATGCTCCAAGATAGTCCAACAAAGGAAGGATAGGGGTGGAATATGGAAGTAGTTTAGGGAGGAAGTATGACTAAAGTAGTTGAGAATGTATGGGGATTTTTCCTTATAGTAGGATTTCTTGATTTTCTCTTTTTGAAAAAAAAAAAAAATGTATATATGCATACTTATAATTTCTTTACTCAACTACAATTATCTAAGTGAATATTGATTATGCTAAATTATTATAATTGAGGATATTGATTATGCTAAATTATTATAATTGAGGGATTTTGTGAACATTTTAAATGGTTTACTATCCTTTATGAAATGAATGGTCTTGTTGATTGGATTGGACGCATACAATAATTACTTTAGGTGTGATAATTATTGTCATTAGTACATGTGTGAGTCATGTATGTCCTAGCTACACATGCATGCCTTGCACATTTACACTAGTATGTATAATTGTTTTAAATTGACGATGTTGTTTATTTGATGCACACGTATGAATTATGTGTCATTACTCTTGTATTGTAAATTACTCTAACTTCAGAACGAATTTTATTGAAGGGTGGATGTATGTAACAACCCAACTTGATTATTTAATTTTCATAGTTGTTAATTTAAATTTAATTAATTATTAAAATAAATTCAATAAGTCTTTTTATTATTTTATTATTAAAAGGTAGGTGAAGTAATTAATGAAGTGATAAGACTCTTAAGAATTTATGAGGGGGATAAGTTAGTCGGGGAATTGAATGTGAGGGGAGGATAAGGAAGAAGGAAGGGGACTTAGACAAAGGTCTCATTTTTGTTTTGGAAAATTTCACAACGGGTGGAAGATGAGGAGGAAAATGGAGAGAACATGTTTTTTTGGGAACTCTCATGGGGCACTCTTGTTGCTGGGAACTTTGAGCTCGGGGACGAGGAAACCGCAAGGATTCCTGGGGCTAGGGAGCCACAGAGGTTGTTCCTAGTTGGCTAGGAGGTTATTATTCAGTTGGGCAGTTTGGGCAAGCACATGAACAAGTGAACCATGGGTTGAATCAACCAACCTATAGCTTTAGGTATGTATTTTACTAGTTGGTATGTTATCATTATGTTGTTTTTATTATGTTGTTTATGGTGTTGTTGTTTATTCCTAGTATAAGAAAATCGTGAAAGAAATTCTAAAGTAAATTTCAATGATTTAAGTAGGAGATTATAGAAAATACTTATTTACTTTGAGTCCTGAAATAGGTTAAGGTTACTATTAAAAATATTATTAAATCAAATTTAAGGATAAAATGTGGTGTGATAAAGAGTTACATTATTATGAGGTAATCAACCCTAATCTAAAAGATAACCCCTAATCTAAAAGATAAAAATTATCTCTTTGTTTTGACAAGTGTAAAGAAAAATCTAATCATTGCTAAGATAATAACAAATTCTCATGATCTCCATAGTGAAACCAAGCAGAAACCAAGCATTCGTCAATTCCTAAAACTCCATTGGATGAAAGAGTGCATCACCTTTGTGAAACTAAGAGGGTTGAAGATGAAAAACAATTTCTAGTAGATTGTTCATCCTATATCGAGATTAGATCATAATTTCAAAATATTTGTTGCACTACCAACCTTCCTAACCTTTTAACTCAACAAAACTATGCTGATCTTGGAAATCTTTTGTTATTCTCTATTGAGCACAAAAACAAAACTTTAAAAAATTGCAAGTAATCACTCACCTCTTAAGGTTCGATACACCAATTCAGTCTCAATGGAAATTAATCATCATCGTCGTCATCATCATTATCAATAATATCTTAGATAAATAAATATTTTTTCAATTAAATTAACTTATAATTAATATTTTGATAAATAAAAATTATTTTAAATAAAAACAAATTAATATTTTATATTATAAATAATATGTTAGATAAATAAATATTTTCTGGATTGAGTTAAATTATAATTAATATCTCCATAAATAAAGATTCTTTCAAATAAGCTAAACTATGATATTAAATATTTTCATAAAGGTAAGTTTTTCAAGATTCCTATAACCAAATCACATTAAGGATCTTCATAATTAAGAATTAAGTGTACTTATTTTTATTGGAATGGATAGATAATAACAATAAGTTGATGGTGTATATATATAGATTATCATAATTATATGAATTGTGTTTAGTTTAGATGGTCAAAAGGAATGATTGTTATCTTTTTCACTTAAGTTCAATTTCCACATTGACATATTAAACTCTAAATAAATATATTGTTGCAATGCTTAACCCTTCTTTGTTATGTTAAAAAGAATCAATTATTATCAGTATTTATTTTATAGTGAGAATTAAAAATATACGCTTTATGAAAAGGGGGTGATTACTTAATGTTCGTGATGTATGAAAAATGGCTTCAACATGACGTAGAGGTGTTATTCTTATGTTTAAAAACTCCATTTTCAGCGATATAATTTGTTTAAAAAGAAAACTAAAATAGATGAAATACATGAGACTGCTACTCTATTCAGCTCTTATAATAAAACTACTGCAACCAAATCATATTCGAACGGGCAACAAACCCCACATCCCCTGGTCGGTGGATCAAGATATTGCGCCAAAAATCTTTCATACGAAGAGACTATGCGGACGATAACAATGATCAGGATTGCTTGCAGACTCGAATGCAATCAATTTCAATAAAATCTGTTTATTTTGGCAAGTCCTTCCCCTAATTACCAGCAATTTCGATAAAATCTTATTTTATGTTGGCAAGGGCTTCCCTAATTGCAAGCAATTTCGATCAAATCCGATTATTTTGGCAAGGCTTTTTCTTTCAAAAAATATTTGAACAACGTTAAAGCCCTGGCCGGTTGAAATTCCGGAACTTCATGCCCCGCCCCCCGAACGGTGGCAAATGTCAAACCCTTGTAAATCACAGAATATCCACCGACCTGCACCAACCACGAGAGCGCATGCATTGAGTAGAGATAAAATCAATATCATCATCAGGATTTTATCTGTGAAATTAATGAAACCGATTTGAATATGTACCTCGTCGCCACTAACCCAGGGGTACCATGGAGTCTCAATTGGAAGCTTCAGTTCATTGATGGAGAGTTTTGTAGCGGTCACAGGAACTCTGGAATCCGTGTCTCCGCTGAAAACCAAACCAAAAAAAAGCTGTTAATAAAATACTTGAATGATCCATAACAATTTGGTTGTGATATACGGATTATTTGAAGATTTTATTTTCACATATTTAAAAAAACTAATAATAAACTACAACCGTCATGGAATTTGTCTTATATTATACCTGAAAACAAGTATTCGCAACCCACTTGCAATTAGTTGACGATAAATTGGTAAGACAGTTGAAACAGAATCCGCCCAAGTAGAAAAAACATTACTAGTACGTAGTCACATGAAACCATATTTCAGCACATCAAGTTGCGAGTATAAGACTATTGGAAAATTATATTGGCCGCCATAACTGACATTCGTAACTAGGTCTAATGATTGATACCTGCAGTGGCTCCAGCTATAAGTTATGTTTGTTACATTTGCATGTATGGCTTTCTGAACATCCGGCCTATTAAGATATGCGTTAATGTAGCTATCGATGCAAGGATCATATCCGGGAATTTCCGCTTCCTCTTGCTATTTACACAACAATCATAAGTACAATCAATCTTTAGCAAAAATATTGCTGCATTTGAGATGTCAACCAGAAATAAATAAATATACACAGAAAAAGATGGCATGCCTATATACAGAGAAGAGATACAGTTGTGCTTTAGTAGGAATTTGAAACGGGTGTTGTGATGGATATCTAGGTTATTTTAATGGGGCAGGAATTCTGATTATGTAGCTTCACGGAAAAATTATATATAGAGAGAGGTAATTTGCACTTACCCTCACCAATTTGGATGAATTAGCTATGCATATGGGAGCATAGATACTGTAAATATCGATATTTCCCATTTCATCATACACTAGACCTTCAAAAGCACTGCACAACTCTCCATTGAATTCTGAACCGTTGCAGTGGCGAATTACTTGCTCATAGAGTTCATCCGATATTAATGCATGACTCCATGCGTACTGAAACGTTCCAAGAAAATCTGTATCACTATTCATTAAGCCATTTCCCACCTGCATAAATTGATTGTGCACGCTTCAGATTGATTGTCTACATAAGTTTCCAAATTTGAGATTAAATAACACTATGGATTTCTATAGGGTTTGCAAGTTTTATATCCGAAATCTTCACATAGGTATTGAACAAAAATATTCGTATAATGAATTCTCTTTGTATGCACTTTGATTCTGAGACCAATGAATTTTCTAAAAGGTACAAGTCTGAGTTTTACTCACCATTATTCCTCTGAAATTTATAAACGATGCCTGCGACAAATTTTTGTGGTGTAAAATTGTTGAAGCCAACTCTGGAATGTAATGTCCTACAGTCAATAATTATTGCACCAGGTTTAGGAATCTTTATTGCACCGCTGACATATTTCGTCTTACAATCACAAAGAGTATCTCAGTTAATGAATTTCATGACACGGTCTGTCAAAACTATCACGTCTCTAAAAGATGCAACGTTATTTTTAGCGTAGCAGCTTGCAATTACTCTCATCAAAGTTTTAATCATATCTAATGGAAAGTAACAAAACGGTTAAAGCTTCTTAGGTATTGCAAACGAGACTACCTGCATAACTTTCGCCTGCTATGTAAAACTTTCGGAATTTATACTGTGGAAACCTGTTAAACCAGTTTACAAGGAATGCATACGATTCTTCAGCTGGAATAAAACAAAAACCCCGTTAAAAAGTTTAGATTTCCCAGCATCGCTTAAACGCGTTAATTTTAAAAATAAACAAACAATTCGCAAGTTACCCGTTAGTTTATCGCCAGTTTGCGAATAATCAGAGGTTGTGTTCGAGTACGAGAAACCGACGCCTGCTGGAGACTCCAAAAACAGTACGTTCGCCTCTGTTGGATCTATGGACGCTTTAGTAATTGAGCCTATCATAATCTGGAAAGAGTTTGTTCTAATTTTGAATTGCGAAATATTTATGTAAATTTTCAGAAGGGCATGCAATGGTTTTAAATACATAATTGAAAATTTCTTGATGTAAATTTTCAGTATAAATGTGAAAATTTGTTAGAAGACAATGAGTAATGTTTAACAGTTTACAATATGATTTTTTTTTTAAAAAATAATAAATTTGAGTGGTGTACCAACACAGCATGAAAAGAGTTTGTAGTAATAGTGCGGAAATATATATATATTTTTTTAAATTTGAAAACTATAAAAAGTAATGAAATTAAATAATAAAATAATAATAAATAGAAATTTTGTATTATATATATATATACAAAGCCTAGTAGAAGAAATTGGCAAAAATCGGAAAAAGCTCATTTTTTTGTGCTTACGGATTTTTTCAAAAAAAATAATAGCGATTTTTTGGGTTGCCGAATTTAAAAAAAAAAAAATAGCAATTTTTTGGTGAGAGAAAAAATGGTTTTTTTTGAAAAAATTGTATTGATTTTAGACTTTTAGTAATGACTTTGATGTATCTGTTTTTGTTTGGCATCCACTATATAATATATATTGATTCTTTCTCCATATTTATGTGTCTATCTATTTATATGATGTTGTTGTTGCTTTATATATTGAAAAATGTTTAAGATTTTGAAAAAAAATGAATAAATTATGTATTTTTTAATGTTTGCGGAGTTTTTCCGATTTTTTCCGATTTTTTAGCCAATTTTGTTTTCAGAACCCTTGCTGAGTTTTTTCAGTTGTCTAGTTTTTCCACTAGAATATATATATATATATATATATATATAGTTATTAGGTTAAAATTATGGAGCTCTCAAGACCTAATCATTTGCATTGGAGTAATGAAGTGGCCAAACTCCAACCAAATGATTTGTATTCATGGGCTAGGTAGTAAAGTTGACATTTTCTTAAAGGATTGAAATAGTAAATTAAACCTCCTAACTTATAAGGACAACATTGAAGAACTCTATCATAATTTTACAACTATCCTTTCCACTTCTATTAACAAGTTCTCTTTCGAGGTGTCCCATAAA
>JZKD02S1609358.1:104803-139600 GCA_000966675.3 Picea glauca | reverse complement strand
TACCAACCTTCCTAACCTCTTAACTCAACAAAAGTATGGTGATCTTAGAAAGCTTCTCTTAATGCTTTTCAAGCACAGAAACAAAATTCTAAAGAATCACAAGTAATCACTTACCATCTTAAGGTGCGATAGACCAATTAGGTTTTCGTGGGCGTTAATCATCATCATCATCATTAAGATATATTTTAAAATTAATATATATATTTGTTAATATTTAAAAATTAGATTTAAAATAAATTTGTATTTCTTTTATTATATTATTTAAAAAAAAATAGCTCTATATATATTAAATTTCTATATTGCATTCTCCGACTTGATTGGGGAAGACTTGATCCCATTGATTGAAAAGGTTCCATGAGAATGCGAAGGGAGAGTCACTCATAATGTCAGTTTGATTGGGGAAGAATTGATCCCATTGATTGAAGAGGTTCCATCCGAAGGGAGAGTCACTCGTAATGTCAATGAGAGTGACTCCTAATGTCAATGTGATTTTTATGGATTTAATCTTGAAGGTGGGCCATTTTGAAAATTTCAATGACTTTGGATCACTATTAGGGGTGTCTTTTCCTAGCTAAATACATCGTAAGGATATTGAACTTGGGTGGCCTAGAAAACGAAACCCACATCTTAACCAGTTGAACTAGTAGGAATTGACTTTAACAATCGAAGGACATGGGGGTGGGCTTTGATCCACTTATGTGTGCGTGAGTCATGATAGCATTTAATATAATATCTCTAGGTGCAACCTCATCTTCAACCACTATCTCAAGGGCTTTACAAAATATTAAGACACAACACATCCCTTCCTTAATACTAAATTTGGACCTATCAAAATATCATCATAGAGTTCTGTGGACCCTTTTGCATCTTATTTTTCTTTAGATTGGATTTTCATCACATATGGTTAAATGGATAATGGCCTATGTGACTATGCCACAAATGACCATTTTAATAAATGGTTCATCTAATCCTTTCTTGCAACCTTCAAGAAGGTTGCACCAAGGTTGTCCTATATCTCCCTAACTATTTCTTCTTGTAGTAGAGGGTTTAAGCAAGAGGATTATGGATGCCAAGTCTAGAAGGGTTTTAAGGGGTATGCAGATTGGAAAAGGATCTCTCTAACACATATGATTTTTGTAGACGTCATTTTTCTCTTTTGTTATAGCATTGACTGGGAGATCATGAATATGTTGGACATTCTAGCCCTTTATTGTTTGGGAAAATGGATGGAAATTAATAGGATGAAATCAATGGCATATAACAATGCTCTGGAGGGTCATATAAGGATAGGATTGAGCAGTTTGATTCCTTGTTAATGGGGGAACTTAGAAGAAGGAATCAAGTACCTAAGGTTGATAATAAAGAAAAACAAGTACCTAAGGTTCACAATAGAGGAACTTATGAGAGGATTGAGCAATCTGATTCCTTGTTAAATTTGTCTCCCACCTAGAGAAACAAAAGAACCAAGGATGAGAGGATCGAAAACAAAATTGACTAATTTTTAATATTCTAATGTTGTATGGATGAAGTTACCCAAGTAGAACAATGGGTCTCCTTGGGAGGATAATCTAACCACTATTGAGTCATACTAGAAGTAGCTTTTGCACAAGGGAAAGGAAGCCATCCCCTTCAAACTAAATTCAAAATGGTTGAAGATGGTAGAGATTTTAAACAAGATAAATAGTTTTTGAAATAATATGATTCAACATCAAGGGAATATTTTCTAATTAAATTTCAAAAAATATGAAAGTGTAAAATGAGGTAGCAGCCCAGTGGGCTAAGGATAAAAAATAAAAAAATAGCAAGCTCCTCAAAGAACTATAAGAAATCTTAGAGATGTTATATAATAGTGAAGGTTTTGGGCATCTAAATGAGGATGAAAATATGGAGGTGAAGGTACTCGAAGAAAAAAACAGGAACTTATTTCTAGAAAAATAGAAATAATGGAGGATCATGAAAAGCTATGAAAACAAAAGGAAAAATATTAATTCTATCTGGAAAATTGACACATGGAACGAAAACTGGACAACAAGTTTTAGGGACATCATAAAAGGAGTCAAATACTTCTCAAATATTTTTATGTAGGACTCTTGGGATATTGTTGTTGAAGTAATAAGTGTATCCAACTCATTCCCCATTTTTTCAATCACGACGACAATTGAAATTGATGAAATAAGTGGGGAAAGAGGATCTAAAAGAAATATTCCAAATGGATGAAATTCTCTAGTGAGATGGTATCCATGTGTAATTATTACTAAGATGCTATGAATTTATAGAAAATTATCTTAGAATGGTTGTGGAGGCCACTAGACCAGTGGAAAAACATCAGGAGCCTTCAACACTAGCTTTATATATATCTAATTCCAAAAGAGGAAAACTTGACATATTTTCAAAAATTCATGCCAATATAATTATGAAATTATATGTAAAAAATTATCTCAAAAGTCATTTCTAGAAGACTTAAAAGGGTATTCTCAAAACAAATTATAGAGACAAGTTTGGGTTCTTAGAAGGAAGATAAATTTGTGAGGCAATTAGGATAGCACATGAAACCCTTCACTCAATCAAGTTCAAAATTCAAATATCATTGGTCATGAAAGTGGGCCTATCTCTAATGCCTACAATAGAGTAAGTTGGATTTACCTAAGATTGATACTTATTTACTTTAGATTCTATCATCAATATGTGGTATAGGTGATGAGTTTCATTACCTAAATGTATTTTTCCATCTTAATAAATATGGGGCCCACATCCCTCTTCTTCAAACTAAGTAGGGGCTTAGGGCAGGGTTGCTCCCTATCCCCTCTACTTTTACTTCTCATAGCTGAAGGGCTGAGTAGGCTAATAAAAGAGGCTATAGAGTATGCTAGTTTCAAATGGATATGCATTGGTCCAACATGTAACATAACACACCTCTTATTTGTGGATTATATTCCATTTTTTTCATGGAGGTACTAGAAGAGAAGTGGAGAAATTAAAATCATGTTGGTGTTATTTTGTAAAGCTACTAGTATGGTTATAAATTTTGACAAATCCATTATCTCCATTTGGGGCATCAACTAAAAACAACAAGGTTGTTTCTCTAAATTGTTACCCTACCAGGTGATTGATTTAGACCAAGGATTGAAGTACTCAGGTTTCCACATAAAACCCAGTTTGTATAAAAAGGTGATTGGAAATGGTTGATTGCTAAAATGGAAAATATATTGAATATCTGGTGTAATCAATGGCTCTCTCAAGGGGGATGGTTGGTTCTTGTCAAGGATGTATTAGAAGCAATACCAGTATATTGGATTTTAGTGGTGTGGGTTTTGAAATATGTATTGGAGACCATTAAAGGAATCAATGCTACAAATTTATTTGTTCAAGAGGCCAAGAAAAGAAAGGTATTATATTGGCTTCATGGGAAAAAATGGTTGTTCCAAAGGCTAGTGGAGAATGGGGAATGAAAAATCCCTTTCTATTCTCCAAAGCTCTAGATACAAAAAAAAATAACTATATTTATGAAAACCAGATAAACAACTATGTAATACCTCAATCATTTGGAAATCTATGAATTCACTCTTTCATTTGGTAGGTAATTGGCTAATCTGGAAGGAGAGCAAAGTTGAGAAAACTCAAATTGTCCTTCATCCTTGGATATGTTGTAAATTCTTTCATAGATTACCTCTTTGGTCGATTCAAGATCTCAAACGTAAAGGATTTTACATGCTTAAACAAATTGTAAACTAGGAGAGATCTACAAATTGGAAACAACAAAGGCTAACATGGAAGGAGATGGGATTGAGAGAAGATTTTTTTGAAGACTAGAAGGGCTATATCGAGGTTTTAAAAGAAAAAAATATCAAAATTTGTGAAGATTATTATCAATTGATTTGATCTCTCAATCATAGTGGAATATCTTTTCCTAATATGAGATATAGAACATTATTTGAGGAATGTCTAGAGGGATAATAGGCTTTTTGGTGGAGAATTATATGGTCAAAAAATTAAATCTTCATATGGTTTCAATTTTAAACAATAAGGATCCTATAGGGGAGGTTCTTCAAAAAAATAACTTTAATGGCCCAATTTGGTGTAGCTTATGCAAAAAAAACACATTAAACCATTGAACACCTAATTAGGACATGTCCCTTTATTAAAGAGGTTTGGAAAGAAATGGAAAACATGATAGGATTAAAAAATGTATGTGAAGGAGGATATATAAAAGAAGCCTTCAGATCTTTGTATTCCAAAAAGGACACTAAGAAGATAAAATTCCATCCCCTCAACATAGCTTGGGGAGTGTGGATAGCTAGGAGTTTGAGCTTATTTGAAGAAAAGGAGACTCTCCCTCTCAAATATGCGATTCAAAATCTTAGTATCTTAAATGCTTACCCATATGGGGAGGAAAAAAATCCAAACATGAAAGTAGAGAAGAAGTAATACATACATTGATGGAGCTTAACAAGGAAATCCTCTGAAAGGAGGTGCAGGGGAAATTTTATCTCACCTCCACTCATCGCATATGTATTGACGATAAAACTAATATCTTATGTAGACTAATGACACTTAGATTACTTCTTCAACTATCCCAAGAACATGGGGTCCAACAAATTCAAAATTTTGGTGACTCTCTCTCTCTCTATCATCAAATGATTAGAAAGGAATCTCAAATAAGAGATTTCACCTTACAACCCCTTTATGATGATATACAATTATAAATGTTATCTTTCACACAGATCACATGAATAGTATAAAGGATGTCCTTTCAAAAGATGGTTTGAGATTGGTACTATAGACCTAGATCACTTTCATAGTACAAGATGACCACTCCAAGGGACTAATACATGGACCTTGGATATAATAAAACACTTGTAATTATTTTGAATGGAAACACATCCCAACTTTAGGGTTTTAATGATGTAATTGTTTATGCAATGTTTTGAGAAAATAAATAATATGTTCATGTATGTAACTATTTATGCAATTTTTTGGGGAAAAAAAAATCATGTTGTTGACTTGAGATTTTTGGAATTATAATTGTGTAGGAAGTTTGAAACATCCAAAGTTTAGAGTGGACACTCCACCCATCATGAGAAACTCTTGAAGCATGAATAATTGAAAAGAGTTTTAAAGAGAAGATTTATAAAGGTGGGGAATGAGAACTTTAAAAAGGGAGAGGATTTATAATTTATTCTAATGAATAAATTATAGATTCTCATTGAGAATATATATAAATATATAATTTTTTGTAATGATTAATTTTGTTTATAATAAATAAATTATCCATTCTCATTGTATTATCTAAGTGGGTATTCTCTACAGTGAACCTATTATTGAACATTCTGTAAATAAAATCTAGATTCTCTATGGTGATTATCCTTCGCGACTTATGTATTCAACCTGTGGTGAATGAAGACCAGATTCTCCAAGGCGATTCCAGAGGTCTGCGGTGATAGAACTCTATGGTATACGGTGAATATCTGCCGAGAGGGCGAGCAAAGGAACCCTACAGTGAATTTAAATTATCACGCAGAGAAGTTGAGCAAAGGAACCCTACGGTGAGCAAAGGAACTGTGTGGTATGCCGTGAATTTAAGTTATAAGTAACGGGCCTCATCTGTACGGTGATAGAACTCAGCGGCGATGAATTTTTTTATATGAACTTTGCGGTAGAACTCTGTGGTGATATGAATGGGGATAGAACTCTCGGGGTGGTAGAATGGGCCTCCTCTCTACAGTGATACTCTGATATGTGGTGAATATTTGTGGGGACTCAAGGGAGTGCTAGCAAAGAAGCCCTAGATAACTTTTATAGTGAAGAAATTCAAACCCTACGTGAATCAAGTATAAGTTCCTTTTCTAGTACTTATTTTTTTTTTTTAATTTCATTACTTTTTAATATAATGAATAATTTATCCCAAATACCAACAACAACTTTTAAGAGGAAACCTATCACAATAATCCTAGAAATTTTATATGAATATATAGAATTTTTAGAAATATTTATAGAAAAGGGAGAATCCAAACTTGAAGAGAGCTAAAACCAATGTTGAATAGTCAATTTAAATCCTTTGAAGATAAGATTGAGACTAAGATAGAAAACAAAATTTTATGGTAGGAGTGTAAAGATTACAAGAAATACAAAGTTAAGAAAAAAAAATCAACCCATAAGGTTGGTTAATTAGCAATTGGATATCAAACCCATCAAACAAGAAATGAACAAGATCATAGAATTAGACCATGAATGTAACAAAAGAGCCTTGAACCTCATAGTTTTTGGTGTAAAAGAGCAGAAAGATGAAGACACCCTCATAATAGTCAAGGAAGAGCCAAAAAATAAATCAAGACAACTTACCTCATAGAAGCAGAGAGGTTGAGAAAAATAATTGAACATAAAAATAGGTTCATTCGGGTTAAGGTAAGATCTATTGACCATAAATATGGCATACTCAACAAAAATATAAGATTAAAAGGGTAAGGGATACTTATCAATCAAGATCTCATTCCAAAGGACCAAAATCAATTAAGGAAGGAAGCTAAAAAAGTCAAAGAAACAATGTAAAATCATTTGGAATTGAAAGGATATTATTAGGGATAGATACCAAAAAGATAACAATAAATAGAAATGTGTGGCACTCTCAATCCTCTTTTGGAAGTGCCATGGTTTTCCATGGAGTAAAGGGCCTACATACTAAGTTGGATCTCAAGTGACGTTGACATTATTTTCTTTATTTAAACTTGGGATCATGAAGAACATAAGGTCCCTAATATAGAAATATTTATTTTGTGGTCAACATGGAACAAAAAGTCCTCTGATAGAGGGATTTGAGGAATAGATTTTTACATAAAAAAGAACATTTTATATAGAAATATGTTATTTCCAAGAAATCAACTCTACATTTTATACAAAAGAAACAACGTAGATAACAAGTGTCCCTACAAAATCTTAGAGCAAGATATCTACAATATGAAAAGTGAAGGTAGTATCCTCCTCTAGAATACTTTAATGCTATAAGTGCAACCAATCAAGCTATTATTTTAAGTAATGACTCCAATCCTAATCCTCATTGGATGGATGAGGATGTTGTTTTAGCTAACAATTACAAAAGAAACTATTAACACCTGATCGAGAATTTGTTTGGTCCATATTTAATCAAGAATTTGTTTGGTACAGATTTAATCAATCTCTATAGTTCTCAAGATTTAATAATTTGCAATGGTCTAAGGAAGTGGCCAAATTCTAACAATATGAACTGTATGCATGAGCTTGGTAATAGTGTCTCTGATTATGTAATATCAAATATCCTCATATACAACCAAATAGTAAACTCTGATCTTTTAGATGGCCATGAACCTCACTTTGATCATAGACCTCTAACCCTAACTCTTAACTTTTCCATGCACAAAATCTTAGTTCAAGAGAACTACATGACAACCAAAGGAAATTACCTTTTGACAAACATAAATTCGATATTTTCTTAAAATACTTAAGCAATGCTTTAAAACTCGTAGGTATCAAAACAATATTGAAGCTCACTATCATAATTTTGCAACAACTCTCTCTACTTCCATTAACAAATTCTCTATTGAGGTTCTACATAAAAATAAGAGAAGTACAACTAAATTTCTAGAAAATAGATTAGGGATGCTTCCAATGCATCTTTAAAATTTGATAAGATAAATAGATACCAAACCTTAATTAAATGGGAAAAAAAGAATAAATAAATATAAATAAAAAGAAGTTTTTTCACCTACTTAAGATAGAACCTCAGAAATTTTGGAGGAAAATTCTAACTCATAAAACAAAACAAAATAATAAGATTCCCTTGAGGGATTGAAATTTCTACCTTAAAAATATGTACAAATCCCTTAATGTCATGGACAACATGCCAAATAGATCTATATGGGATGAAGTTTTTTCTATAGAAGCATTAAGTTTGAGGTTAAGCAGCTCTCAAAAGGAAAAGCTAAGGACATGGAAGGTTACCAAGGTGAAATAATAAAAATTGGAGAACCTATCATCATCCCTCACATACATAAGCTCTTCAAATTGGATATCCAACAAGGCTTCCTAAAACCTTAGAATCAAAGCCTCATTGTACCTATTTTAAAAAACTGGTAAAAAAGTAATCCCTCTAATTACAGGACCATTATGATCAACCCCATTTTAGCTAAGCTATACAAAAGTATTTTAGAAAAGAAGATCTATACATGGGTAGAAATCCATAGAAAAAGAGATAGAGGCTAGGCTAGGTTTAGAGGCTACCATTCAACTATGGACCACCTTCTTACCTTTAGGATCATAACAGATGAGTGTTGTAATGTTAAAACTAATATCCTTTGTTTTTCATTGATTTTAGAAAAACTTTTGACATTGGGCCCAGGATTAACCTCTAGAATAAGTTAGGAGAGTTTAAAGTTCCTTTCTAGTTAAGAGTTCCTATAGTAAGGCTATATATGGAAATTATTGTCAAGTTTAGGAATCGTGAGGAAATCAAGTGTAACATAGGATTCAAGCAAGGTTATCCCCTATCCCTACCCTTTTCAACATCTATATTGATAAGTTATAAAAAAAATTAGAGGTTGTAAGTTGTGTTGGCATGAAGGTTATAATAATTAAATTCAAAAATTTAATTATTATAATCTAAATTTTAAAACATAAATCTAGCTATATATAATCTTTTATAATTTAATATTATAATAAAAAATAAAAAATTTTCAAACCTAAAATATGACCAATGATATAAAGTGATTTAATATAATAAATAAAGAATAATTAACTAATTACAAATAATTAGATGCTAATATTTTCTTTAACTTCAATATATGTCACATTAAATAATATAACTTAATCCAATATAATATTTAAAAAATAACAATCAAAGATAAATAATAAAATATTTTTTCCTTTGATTTGATATAGCTTATAATCTTGAACGACACCATTCTTTTCTTCGATTTTAATATATTTTACAAATGTCATCTTCTACGTATCTTCAATGAATAGATGAGATACTACTCTGACATTTAATATATTTTATAAATGTAAGCTGAAATCTAAAATGTACTTGAACTTTCTAATAGATCTAGAAAAATACCATCTTAATTCATACCGAAAAATGTTAAACCGTCACAATTCATATTCTGAAATGTAAAACCTATACCATCTTAATTCATAGAGTGAAATGTTAAACCGTCATAACTCATATTCTGAAATGTAAAACCTATTCCAGATCTGAAATGTTAAACCTATCCCAGATCCTATCAGATGGAACTAACTGGTGCTATATTTATTTATACTCCAAACATGTTAACCTAATTCATTAAAAAATCGAGCTATATATATAGATCTGACATATTACATATATATATATAAAAGGAATATTCGGATATAAAAGAGGGCAATACTGGCCTTCGTTCCATGAGTAGGGATTGTGGCTAAGGGTTCTTCCGTCTCGGTTAACGCGAAAAGGCCCTAATTCCGCCATTGCTCCAAGTCCAAACGACGAACATCCAGGCCCTGCGAGAATATTTGTTTGTGAGAACTGGGAGAACTGAGCAGTACAATTATTATTGGAAATCTGTAAAAAACAAATATTCAAGCGAACTTACCGCCGTTAAGCCAGAGAACCAGCGGCTTCTTGGAGGGATTTCGAGTGGCCTCGGCGAAATAGTAGAAAAGCGCTCTACCTGCCTTGGCATCAACTGTTACATATCCTGAGTACTGTCGAAATTTGAAGCCAGTCGGCTGCCCGGGGAGGCCTTCTGGGAGATGATCGGCTTCTTGCGGGGGGGTCTCTGTCAGATATTCAGAATCATTCTTGAAGCTGATTGTGGCACTTTCGGACCCCCATTCTATGGTTTTTACGGTATGGCTTCTGTATCTTGTAGCATTGCGCCAGGACTGCAGTGCGTCACCTTGAGAGGTGAGCTGATGAGCCGGAGCAACTGCTGCGACCAAAAGGATTGACAGAAGAGAGCACTGTATTCTCTGCATCTTCTGGATTAGGGCTGTCAAGTACAGACTAAACTAAGGAGAGGCCTCATGCATTAGTTATTGTTGCTCGAGCAGGCTATATCTCGGAAAAAGGTGGGCATAAGTCGGAGTTGAAACCAGCCTGAAGAAAGCTCTGTTCAAGCATGGAGAAATCACGTATATATCGTGGGATTCACGTCAATGAACACGTAACGATTAACACAGCCTTTTCGTGTTTTTTAAACGATTAACACAGTCTTTTCGTTTTTTTGCAACTATTAACACATCCTTTTCGTTTTTTTAAAGCAAGGTTGAGAATATTCGCACAAAGTGTGGGATTTTTACAAATTATTTGTACAAGTTAATAGGGAATTAACTTCTTTGAAATCATTCCCAATTTCCGAGCATACGGATGTTGGGGAGAGTCTTTGCATTTTCATTGTGACTGGAATCTACATATTTTTTGCCCGTATAATTTACTGCTCCAGGCTTGCACAATAACCGTTATTTCTTGCCAATGTTTTTTTTTTTTTTGGATTCTCCTCTTTCCTTTTATAAGGAAAACCTTGTTATCCCTTTCCAAGTTTTTTTTGTTAACATATATATTTTATTAGGCTTACACAGTAATAATCATTATCTGAGTGAAATGTTTTCGGGATTTCCGTCTTATCCAGTAGAGTTCTTTCGCGCAGAGGTTGTTTGCACAATGAAATTATTCCAAATAAAAACTCTTTTTCATCTTTAAAAATAAAAAATTCCCCCTTATATGTACTCGGTAACGGGTAAGGATGTCTGATAACCATTATTTTGAAGAACATATTTTTGAACTGATGCAAGGTAATGATTTTCTTTTACAACACTTAGTTTCAATGAAAAACCCAGAAAAATAACATGTTATAGAAGAATTATCAAAAGTACATATACATGTTGTATATGTACTTTTGATAATTCTTCTCTAACATGTTATTAAAATGTGTAAAATGATACTAATTCTTAGAAACTATGATGTATATTTTTTAATGTTAATTTTATACTTTGTTTCTTTTACTAAAGTCCTGAAATTATCTCGTCAAGCATTAAATTAAGACTAAATTTAAAGGTCTTGACTATATCTCACTTGTTAAAATGTGTAAAATGATACTAATTCTTATAAAATATAAAATATGATGTATATTTTTGAATGTTAATTTTATGTTTTGTTTCTTTCACTAATAAAGTTAGGGAAGCTTTGAAATTATGTGGTCAAGCATTAAATTGCATTAAATTAGGACTAAATTTAAAGGTCTTGACCATATGTCATTTAGAGACTAAAATTTTCATAGAAATGCTTTATGTGGTGTTTCAATGAACAATTCACCATGCTTTATTTTAAGAAAATTTATTAAATTCCTAAGATTCTTGTTATACTTCCTTACCCATGAGTGTTACTGAAAACATCATAATGTCCCCTACTAAACCACTCATAATTAAAATATGCCCAAAATATGTAATCATAGATGCTTTTCATGGTGATTGAGACCAAGAAAAGTCATTATTGTCATCTCGTCACCATAGTTATACCTATAGACCCATTTGTAGTGCACAAATAACCTAGTCATGACACCCAAAATAAGGAAATGGATAATAGAATTTGTAAATGATAACATGAAACACGGTTTAATTTCTCGTGAGAAACATTTCAACGTAAATTCCATCAAAAAGTAAAATATGTTTACTTCAAGCAAATAAATTGAAGGAATGATGGTTGAAGTTCCCTAAAGCTGTGAAGCCTGTTATGAAATTGTTAAAGTCCCAAAAATAATTATGTTTGTTGGGGATCCTAGAGCCTAAATATCTAATAAAAACTACATCATTTGGAGAAGAAGGGGCTCTATGATTTCTCCTTGTATTTCCTTATCCCTAGTCACTTAGTATTCTAATCCTTTTGTTCCATAAGATAGTGACATTGAGTCCAAATTTTGACTAATTTCCTCTCATTCTTCTATGTATTTTGTATGTTTGGTCCATGGGAACCACGTCCCAACCTGTAAAAGGAAAATGCATTCCAAATTATCTTGTTCATTTTAGTCATAGGAATCATATAATGCCTTAGGAAAAAAGTTATTTCTAAATTTAGATATCTTTTATTTGGGAACCAAATTATTTTTTATTTTTCACTCTTTCCAAGGGAGACTTAATTTGTATGGTTTCAAACTTTATGCCATAGAGAAAAATCATTAAGCATATGTTTCCTTTATATCCCTCCCGATGGATTCACCCTATTGACCAAAATATTATCACGTTCATTCATAAAGGGGTTTTTTTAATTATGAAAAATAAGGTCAATATATTATAGGTATTGGGGGAGGGATGTGGGGTGTCAAGCGGTTTATAGGTATTGCGGGGTATAAAAAGGGGTATCTAGTCAAAATAGCGGTTTCTTTTATTGGAAAGATGTATTTGGAGGGGGGTTCAACGAAAGGGATTTTGGGAGGTATTTATCAATATTTAGTAAAATTAGGGGTATTATTTAATATCCCACGAACACGGGTGCTATGTCACATGTTCATTGAGTGAAGATCCTGTGATATCCCTATAACCTAATTGGAAAAATCATTTAAATATTTTTGAAAGAAAACAAAACTCATGTTATCTTTGTAATTTCTTCTCAATATATTATCTTGGATGCATGTTTTCTTATTTGTATTGTGGAGGAATGAATGATTGAAAAAACAATTTTTACTTTTGTTTCCTCATTTTATGGTTTGAAAGCTACCTAGTCCTTTCCTAGGAAAAATTACATTTGAAAAAGAATTTATGGATTAGTCAAAGAGGCATTATTTTGTGATAATGAAGAAAGTGGTTCTTAGATTTATGTCACCCTTCATATCATTGCGTTTACGGGTTAGAATGGATCATTCAATCAGATTGAGGAAAACGCCTGACGATAGGTCCCAAATAAACCCACTCTTGTTTGGGATAGAGTTTCCAACCAATTTATGGCTTGGTTAACTTATTAACTAAAAAGTAATTAAATATGAATCTGAGAACCTTAGGTTCTTAGATGAATTAAAAGATAAAGATTCTAACTGTCTATTCCTAAAACTAGAATGAAAGACCAAATATCTAAGATGCATGTTTAATCTATCCTAAGTTAACCTATCCTGATCAGGAGAAATACACAAGATGAACACAGTGAGAAATGATATTACTTGCATAGAATGAATTCAAGTGACAAGAAATATAGAATTTGACCAAGCAACTATTTGTAACCAGTATAAATTGATTAACAAATTAAGTCACTGAGTCGTATTCATGTAGGAAAACAATAACAATTGTAAGCAACAAAATATTAACCAAGAAAGAATTCATAGATTAACATTCAGAAATTACAAAAAATACATGCATAAACATGAATAGTCATACACATATAGGCCACTCAATTCCAAAATGTCTTTTGTTCTTTATTCTAATAATAGTAAAAATACTAGTCTTCTTCTCAAAAGAACCAAAAGCCCTTTTTCTCTTACAATCATCCAATTTATAGAACTCTTATGGGACTATGATACGTTCCTCATCTTGCTAATGGTTAGGATACTGAAGAGATGCTCTAGTTTCCCTTTCTTGATTGAGGCATGGACATGAGTACAATAATACGATTTACTTTGAAAAATTTTAGTTACAAATGCAATTCTTTAGAGGATCCCTAACAGTTTCTCCTTTGCATCCATGAATTCCTTTCATCCATTGAGGTCTTCAAGTATGGAATCTACTCGTAGTAATTGTGTTATTTCCATATGTTCCTCACTCTTGCACATGTGAATGATTATCTTCGTCTTGAGGCTATGCTTAACACGTTTCATGATATCTTCTGTCATGGTGATGATTTTGGAGAGTTGGATCAATATTTTTTCAATAACCTTCGCATCAATTTTGTTGATTGCTTCGATAACTCTCTGAGTAAGGTTCCTCTTGGTGTCCACGTCCTCAATCATTTTCTGGGATGATGAATCTTTGTGTACATCCCTCAGAAGATCCATTCCGAATAGTGAGAGAAGGTTATTTTTCGATCTCCATACCTTAGCGTTGGATGCAGTGACATGTTCCCGAGTCTTTAGAACATATTCTATCGTTGTCATACTTGTCTCCAAAAGTTGGCGATATCAGATTCTTGACTTGTCTGAAGACATCATAAGGGTTTCTAGAGATGAAATTATTTGTAGTGAATCTTTCCATTTTGTGATTTTGTTGCAAGATTCCATGGCATTTTGATATTTTTCATGGGTAGCTTTCACCTGAGAGTCGAACTTTGTCTATTCATATCTAATTACTAGAATTTTGTCGAGCACGTCGAACAACCTTTTCTACGAGCTAAGTTCTTTATTTTTCTCCAGGGCCTTTGTTTTCACAATCTCAAGAATCATTGTTTGATTTTGGCATTCTTATAAAGTCCTTCTCAAGAGTTTGTTATCCATTTGTACCCTTGTGATATCGGCTTCATCCTTTTCATTGAAATACCTTAATTCATCAAAATCTTCTTTGAGCTTCGTCATCTCCATATTTTGCAAGGTTTTAAGTTGCTACATGTCGCTAGCATGGGACTTTTGGACCAATGACATTGAATCATTGAATTTTTCTCGTAGACCTTCCTCATGTTCTTGTAGTCATTTTTTTATCTCATCCTCATAGCCTTGTTTTTCCTATTGGATTTCTTTTGCGTGCTCAATAGTCATAGATTCTTTAATAGTTTCCAGGGTCGTTTCCATCTCTTCAATCCTATATTTTTTGGCGTCTAGCGCTACTATGACCTCATGGAATGATACAAATATTACACCTGAAAATTAACTAAGTGTTGAGGCTTCTTGCAGAGCGTTATCCTTTACATCAGGTCCAAATTTCCATTTGATGCTCCTCTCGGGTACATCCTGGCCTACGTCTACTTTTCCCCTTTTCCTTTTTGGTGTTATCTTCTCTATGGCTTGTGTCCTGTGGCTGTAGTAATAATCTTCGACTGTGACTACTGCTCTTTCTAACCTAAGCCCCTCTTAAGTGAACAGTAAGATTACTGGAATTAAAGCTAGGGGGGTGCATTATTGTATCGGGGTAATGATCAAGTTGTCCTTAGGCTCTAAAACAATTATAACATCAACGCCTGCTAAATTGGTGTCTCGTACTTCTGTGTCATCGTCCTTATCCATTTTAATTTTCTCCTCGGCTTCTCGTAGTGCGATCAATGTTATTTTCTCTGTGTCTGTTGTTTCTTGTTTCCTTGTGTTATCTTTCTATAAGGGAGGATATTTACTTCTACTTTTCTCCAACGCAGCCTACTTCTCTTTGACCTCTTTCTTCTTTAACAATTGGTACCTTTCCTTGGCTTCTTCATATTTTGTCACCAGCTTAACTTCCTTGTCTCTTTTATTTTGTTCTTCTTCGATTAGCATTTATTTGTCCTAGTGAAAGAGTGCTTAGAATTGTTCTAGTCTCATAGTTGTGTCTTCCTCTTCGTCCTTCCCCAATTGTTCTTTGGCCACATTGGTGGTAAGTATTTCCATTGCTTCCTCAAAACTCAACGTGCCTTGGAAAACCTCTTTTGTAAGTTAGGCCTCATGCATTACTTATGGTGCCATCTTAACATATTTCATGTGCTCATATACCACATTTCGGGGGTCATGGGATTTGGGTT
The DNA here is from genome assembly GCA_000966675.3 of Picea glauca. NCBI lineage: Eukaryota > Viridiplantae > Streptophyta > Pinopsida > Pinales > Pinaceae > Picea > Picea glauca. The sequence goes on along the minus strand of JZKD02S1609358.1, from coordinate 123,978 downwards.
CCCCAATGCAGATGCACATATCCTTAATCATTTCAGCTTCCTTATCGACCTACTTCTTGTTCATCATAGAGTATGATCCAATATGAACATGGAATATAGGCCAATATTGTTTTTTCTTTTCTGAAAGGTAGGAGGTGGCCCCCTTCTCTACAGTTTGGTATGCAACCTCCTTGGCCAACAATTTATCGAGAACATAATTGTGTAACAAGTGAGGCGCTCTCATGGCCCCATAAATCCATATGTATGTGTAATATTTCTTCATACCAATCTCCAATCTCTTTCAAATGCTTGAGAGCCTCGAGAGAGATCCTATGTGGGAAGAGGATGAAGATGGCCTTATGTAAGGGGGCCAGAAAGTAATGACATATATCATAGAAAAAAATATTGTAATTGAACTCCCATAGTTGAGAGCAATGGAAATGAATTGGGCCCTTATCTAGTGTCCAGGCCCAGTTAAAGGCTGGGAAAGAACTAGTTGCACATACAACATCTATCAGATAAGCGTACATGTAAAAGCTTGCATTTTTCATGCTTTTGGCATCCTGGTTGCGCTGTGCAATGTTGAACGAAAGGATGATTTCCAAGTTGAATTCTTGGTCATTCTGGACTACCTTGTAAGCCATGGGAAACCACTCCATCCTAAAATGAATGCTAGTATCCTGGATGTAGAGCCTACAGATCATGGTATTTAGTACTTTGTATGGGATCTTAAGATATCTTTTTGGGACATATATTTCCCATTTATTCACTAGCTACTCTTCATTGTAGAACCAATCCTCCATTAGGGTCTCAAAGTCTTCATGTTTGACTTCGAACTGTTCAAGAAAAGACTTGTTCAGGGATACAACAAAATTGGGAGTTTGGTACCTTTCCTAGATATATTCTTCTTTAAGAGAGGAGATTCGGAATCCTAAAGCATTAACTATCACTCCTGTATCTTTTTGCAGATATGTGAAACATGATTTAGCTACATCGTTGTAAGGAAACAACTCTGAACGTGTGGCTACAATATGTATCCTTCTCTTCTGAATATTTCTATATACCTCAATGTCTGGATCGTTGGATGAGAATATTTCATTCTCTAACATACCTCGGATATCGGTGTAGTTGAGGTAGTAATCTATCCCATCATTCATGTTGGTGTCAGAGATGTTGTATGATTCTGGAATGGATGTTGGAACGAGCATTCCTAAGGTTTGTATTTTTCCTTTTCTGGTGATCATCTTGAACATCTCGTCACCTATGAAAAAAACAAAGCTGCAGTTAATAGAGTCGTTTCAAAATTGAAATAATAACACTAGATAAAATTTTATCCTACTTTATTAGAGGCCAAGAGAGATAGTCAATCAAGTAGAGATAACAGAGAATTGCAGATGTAGCTTTCATTTTTTTTTTACGAGCAAGTGAGAAAGAACATGAGTGTTGGTACTTTTAAAATATTCCATCAATTCCCTTCAAACTAAAAAGAAATCAATGAAAGGTATGATACAAATTGGAATCAGTAAGGGGAGTACACATAGAGTAAATGCATTTGAGGGAGATTGGAGGTTATAGTCATTAGGGCATGAGAGAATTCAAAAAATTGGGGGGAGTCACAAAGTTGTTGTCATCGACAATTGATAGGAACGAGATGTGTGGATATAGGTGAGAAACAACCTCCGATGATGATAATTACTTTATTAAATGATTAAGAATGATTATAGGTGTTGTAACAAATATTGAAAATTTATGAACTTACTTAGTCACTTTCACCCAAATTTCTCAACTATCCACTGAAGGCCAAGTCACGAGACAACGCATGCAAAAATCCAAAGATAGAACCCACGAGAAGACGCATAAGAAGTGTGCTACATACCCAGAACTCTACAATCCCTCATGGATGAAAATACTGAGGCTCAGGCTATGACTGTGGATTCTGATTTTTTATCACTTGTTTCTTCTCCTTCTTCTGTTGCAGTAGTTAATTGTTCCAAAGAGATGGAAGATTGTTCAATATCTTCCCAAGATTGAAAAGTTTGCAGAGGAGTTTGTTGTTTTGTCCATGGAAATCTACACAGAGAAAACCCCATACTCCCGGTGCAGGGGGTTGCATTGTGTTCTACTAGATTTTGAAATACAATTCAAAATACAGGTTTATTTCTTATAGTGTGTCGTTTAAAATGAATGATTGCCTGTTCTATTGTAAAAACGGTGTTGTGTAATAATAACGGAGCAATGAGAAAAACTGGCAATATTTAAAAGGCAAAGGTTTTGTATGTATCTCACAGAACAGTGGAAAAAACTAACAACACTTGAAAGGCCACGAAAAATGGCAGTTATAAATCTACAAAATTGCTTTAAGACAGTTACATGGCTTCAGACCATATCTCAAAACATATTTCTATTTGAAATTTGATGTACCAAATAAGGCCTGTTCTCAATGGGAAACGTTGTTTCACTTTGAATGGAATCTCTTACCAAGCTCCTGCAACTCCACTTAAGCTTGTTGATCATTATAATCTAAACCGAAGTCTCCAAACTTGTTTTTCCGAATGCACCGATGAATAGGCCACCGAAGCTTGATACCTCGACAATTAATGGCACCTATAGAGGATTCATGGAAATCATTCTACATAATAATGATACAACTGTCCAAAGATATCACATGGATGGCTATGCTTTTTTCGTTGTCGGGATGGACTATGGGGATTGGACTGAAAACAACATAGGAACTTACAACAAATGGGATGGAGTTGCTCGTTCCACAACATAGGTCAGGAAACACATGTAAGGGTTGTGAATCCGAAGATCAATAACAAAACTGAGTTGCCTTTGCCCAGCAATTCTATTTACTAAGGTGCCCTCTCGCACATGCAGAAGCCATAGTCCCATTCAAACAATGAAAAAGCATCAGGTTCATCTATCAATGCTGGTATAGTTACATTGTTAGGTGGCTTTCTGATTTTCTGGGGAATATTCCAGGTGGTTGGTAACGGTGTTCCTAGGAGCTGGTGGACTCCATGACTCGGCTCTCCAGGGACTTCTTCACCCTCCCTGCAGAGGAGAAGCTCAAATACGACAATGAGAGGTGCAAAGCGTGGAGGATTTGTAGTGAGCAGCCATATCCAGGGAGAAAGCGTCCTCGACTAGAAAGAGATCTGCACTTACGTCTCCTATCCCCTTCACCAGCGCAATTACAGTAGGTGGCCTGTCAAGCATAATGGCTGGAGGGAGATTGTGAAGAAATACAGCGAAGCCCTGATGGATTTGGCATACAATATGTTGGTGATAGTATCAGAGGCATTGGGATTGGAATCAGATGCAGTGACGAAGGCTTGCATGGAGATGGACCGGAAAGCGATGATAAACTTCTATCTGCAATGCCCACAACTAGACATGACGTTGGGACTGAAGAGGCACACAGATCCGGGCACCATCATGCTTCTCCTCCAAGACCAAGTTAGAGGCCTCCAGGATACCAAGGATGATGGAAAAAACTGGATCACTGTCCAGCCCATTCAAGGGGCCTTTGTTGTCAATTTGGGTGATCATATGCATTATCTGAGCAATGACACTGGCCATTACAGTTCAATAATACAAAGGGATCATCCATACACCACTTGTCAAAATGATTAGTAACGGTTTAAAGAAGCTGGAAGAGCATCTGGTAGTCGCATAATTCCAAGAAGGCAAACCGTTTCATATTTCTCAAAACAAAAAGAGATTTATTTTAGATTATTTCTTTTAAAGATTGAGTTATGTAACGTATTGAGGGTGTGATTAGTTAAATAATCGTTGGAGGGGGGCTGGGGGATGGGGGAAAAACCTCTTTGAAGAGGGGATCCTTTTATAAGCCGAGTTAATTTGTAAACCCGAATTGGAGTACTACAAAAGATGTGTTCACTTGATATTGTGAGATTCATCACGATCGATTCTTTCAGTATGTTCTTTCTGTTGTCATTATCATATTGTCTATCTCTTCCTTTTTCAGCTGAGTTAAAATTTGTTTGGAATTCATTTTATATGCTCCTTACACACAACTGATATATATGTGTTGCGTTGCTATGGTATATGGTCATAATTCACTCAAGATAAGTTCTCTGCATCTAGTTATCATCCTTTTGTCTTTTTCCTCTAAAGTCATAGTGAAAATTCATCCTTGATAGATGCCTTCACTGTGATGGCCTTTGCTTTTCTTTTTCTGCTACTACATCATGATTATCAATCGTTGAAAGATAGACTTACTTTGCCTCATTTTTCGCAAGTTATACGATCACTACTATTATCTCTCTTCTTTGGTTTTCAACTTTACTCCATGCCCAACGGACTGTTTCCCTGGTCCAACCCCAAACTTTAAAAATCCAAAACTATCTTTTACCCATAAATCTGCCCACCATTTCACGCTTAATGATGATCATATTGTGGCATTATTCGAGAGATCCCTCTCGGGTTGGGAGGGGCAGCTTCCAATCCAAAGTGGTTCGAGGTTGCCTCGGAATTGATTTGCATGCAACCCAAATTTAGTTCCGAGTTCAACATTTTGGCACCGTTGTTGTGGAATCGAAGTTGATATCTATCCCTGGGAGAACGACATTTTCATAGTCCTAAGGCCTGGTTGAGCAGTCGATCATAGGAAAATGTTGCTTGCACATGCTCTGGCGACTCCATTAAAAGTTTTCGATGGTGATTTCACTGGCAGGAGAACTCAGAATTACGACTTTCATGGTGCCTTGTCAATCCGGCAAGTTCAACTTCCCATCCCTATGCTTCATCAAACAGAACATCAAGGGAGTAAGCGATCCTTACGTAGTTATACAACTTGGTGATTGTATTTGCAAAGAGTAAGTCATTTGGGCGTACAAGTTTTATCAAATCAGAATTTAAGAAGATATGTTATCTTGACAATGGAAGAAAAGATAAAATCTTGTAGCAATCTGGCAGGACACTTCGCAGCGAAGGTTGGTTGAAGACCTCGTTTCTGTTCATAATCTCATGAGGTGGATTGATATAGAATTCAAGCATCATAGGTATGAAAATTCTCGCTCCCCTTTATCTGCCTATTCGGAGTTATGTCATATGTTTAGTCAAGAAAAGAAGCTAATGCATTCACAGAAACTTCGTATTGAGATTGATGAAGTACAAGAGAAGTATAAATTACTCGTTAAATATAAACACTACAGAGGAGGATGTGAGGCTTCTATGGCTGCCTTGCACAAGTATTACGGTTTTAAGCTCAAGACCAGTAACATAGTGCTTCCCAAAAAGAAGTCTTTAGACATTTATTCAAATCAAAATGAAGCGTTTGCTCAAAGAATTTTCGTTGAGAAGACATGTTCAAATATATATGATTATTCAAGTCTTGTTGAATGTTGCTTAAACATTCCTGTAACATGAATGGAGGCGGCCACTTAGGGAAGTATATCAAAATTTTCTAAATTGTGGAAGCGTTGATGAACACGTTGATTTTGCTTTTAACGATCCTTTTGCAGCCTTGTTAGAGGCTACCATGGTGGTGAGTTTCTTAATGTTCACAGATGGTGGAGATATTTTCAGTCAGTGTGTTGGTTTTCTTTGTTCCCATTCTGACTATCAGATCGGAGAAGAAATATTGTCGTAGTCCGTCACCTAGCTCCTTGATTGGTTTCACCAAAAAATGCGATCACTCAATTTGGTTACCCGTTCTCAGTAAATAAGGTGGAACGGGCTACACGTTACAGCTTTCGCATTAGGTCACCCAATGGATGAAGGCACCTGGTCTATTGTTCTTGGAACTTTACGGGAAAGTACCATCCCTAGATGGAGCCTATGTTGTAACATATATTGAAAATTTCTGAACTTACATAGGGACTTTCGCCCAAATTTCTCAACTATCCACCTAAGTCCAAGTCACGGTGTTCCTAGGAGATGGTGGACTCCATGACTCGGCTCTCCAGGGACTTCTTCACCCTCTCTGCAGAGGAGAAGCTCAAATACGACAACGAGAGGTGCAAAGCGTGGAGGATTTGTAGTGAGCCGCCATCTCCAGGGATAAAGCATCCTCGACTGGAGGGAGATCTGCACTTACTTCTCCTATCCCCTTCACCAGCGCAGTTATAGTAGGTGGCCTGTCAAGCCCAATGGCTGGAGGGATATTGTGAAGAAATACAGCGAAGCCCTGATGGGTTTGGCATGCAATATGTTGGCGATAGTATCAGAGGCATTGGGATTGGAATCCGATGCAGTGACGAAGGATTGCGTGGAGATGGACCGGAAAGCGATGATAAACTTCTATCTGCAATGCCCACAACTAGACATGACGTTGGGACTGAAGAGGCACACAGATCTGGGCACCATCATGCTTCCCCTCCAAGACCAAGTTAGAGGCCTCTAGGATACCAAGGATGATGGAAAAAACTGGATCACTGTCCAACCCATTCAAGGGGCCTTTGTTGTCAATTTGTATGATCATATGCATTATCTGAGCAATGACACTGGCCATTAAAGTTCAATCATACAAAGGGATCATCCATACACCACTTGTCAAAATGATTAGTAACGGTTTAAAGAAGTTGGAAGAGCATCTGGCAGTCGCAGAATTCCAAGAAGGCAAACCGTTTCATATTTCTCGAAACAAAAAGAGATTTATTTTAGATTATTTCTTTTAAAGACTGAGTTATGTAACATATTGAGGGTGCGATTAGTTAAATAATAGTTGGAGGGGGGCTGGGGGCTGGGGGAAAAACCTCTTTGAAGAGGGGATCCTTTTATAAGCCGAGTTAATTTGTAAACCCGAATTGGAGTACTACAGAAGATGTGTTCACTTGATATTGTGAGATTCATCACGGTCGATTCTTTTAGTGTGTTCTTTCTGTTGTCATTATCATATTGTCTATCTCTTCCTTTTTCAGCTAAGTTAAAATTTGTTTGGAATTCATTTTATATGCTCCTTACACACAACTGATATATATGTGTTGCGTTGCTATGGTATATGGTCATAATTCACTCAAGATAAGTGCTCTGCATCTAGTTATCATCCTTCTGTCTTTTTCCTCTAAAGTCGTAGTGAAAATTCATCCTTGATAGATGATTTCACTGTGATGGCCTTTCCTTTTCTTTTTCTGCTACTACATCATGATTATCAATCGTTGAAAGATAGACTTACTCTGCCTCATTTTTCGCAAGTTATACGATCACTACTATTATCTCTCTTCTTTGGTTTTCAACTTGACTCCATGCCCAATGGACTGTTTCCCTGGTCCAACCCCAAACTTTAAAAATCCAAAACTATCTTTTACCCATAAATCTGCCCACCATTTCACGCTTAATGATGATCATATTGTGGCATTATTCGAGAGATCCCTCTCAGGTTGGGAGGGGCAGCTTCCAATCCAAAGTGGTTCGAGGTTGCCTCAGGATTGATTTGCATGCAACCCAAATTTAGTTCTGAGTTCAACATTTTGGCACCGTTGTCGGGGAATCGAAGTTGATATCTATCCCTGGGAGAACGACATTTTCATAGTCCTAAGGCCTGGTTGAGTAGTAGATCATAGGAAAATGTTGCTTGCACATGCTCTGGCGACTCCATTAAAAGTTTCCGATGGTGATTTCACTGGCAGGAGAACTCAGAATTACGACTTTCATGGTGCCCTATCAATCTGGCAAGTTCAACTTCCCGTCCTTGTGCTACATCAAATAGAACATCAAGTGAGTAAGCAATCCTTACGTAGTTATACAACTTGGTGATTGTATTTGCAAAGAGTAAGTCATTTGGGTGTACAAGTTTTATCAAATCAGAATTTAAGAAGATATGTTTCCTTGACAATGGAAGAAAAGATAAAATATTGTAGCAATCTGGCGGGACACTTCGCAGCGAAGGTTGGTTGAAGACCTCGTTTATGTTCATAATCTCATGTGGTGGATTGATATAGAATTCAAGCATCATAGGTATGAAAATTCTCGCTCCCCTTTATCTACCTATTCAGAGTTATGTCATATGTTTAGTCAAGAAAAGAAGCTAATGCATTCACAGAAACTCCGTATTGAGATTGATGAAGTACAAGAGCAGTATAAATTACTGGTTACATATAAACACTACAGAGGAGGATGTGAGGCTTCTATAGCCACCTTGCACAAGTATTACGGTTTTAAGCTCAAGACCAGTAACATAGTGCTTCCCAAAAAAAGGTCTTTAGACATTTATTCAAATCAAAATGAAGCGTTTGCTCAAAGAATTTTTGTTGAGAAGACATGTTCAGATATATATGATTATTCAAGTCTTGTTGAACATTTCTTAAACATTCCTGTAACATGAATGGAGGCGGCCACTTAGGGAAGTATATCAAAATTTTCTAAATTGTGAAAGTGTTGATGAACACGTTGATTTTTATTTTAACGATCCTTTTGCCACCTTGTTAGAGGCTACCATGGTGGTGAGTTTCTTAATGTTCGCAGATGGTGGAGATATTTTCAGTCAGTGTGTTGGTTTTCTTTGTTCCCATTCTGACTATCAGATCAGAGAAGAAATCTTGTCGTAGTCCATCACCTAGCTCCTTGATTGGTTTCACCGAAAAATGCGATCACTCAATTTGGTTACCTGTTCTCAGTAAATAAGGTGGCACAGGCTACAGTTTACAGCTTTCGCATTAGGTCACCCAATGGATGAAGGCACCTGGTCTACTGTTCTTGGAACTTTACGGGAAAGTACCATCCCTAGATGGAGCCTATGTTGTAACATATATTGAAAATTTCTGAACTTACTTAGGCACTTTTGCCCAAATTTCTCAACTATCCACCGAAGGCCAAGTCACGGTGTTCCTAGGAGCTGGTGGACTCCATGAATCGGCTCTCCAAGGACTTCTTCTCCCTCCCTGCAGAGGAGAAGCTCAAATACGACAATGAGAGGTGCAAAGCGTGGACGATTTGTAGTGAGCAGCCATCTCCAGGGAGAAAGCATCCTCGACTGGAGAGAGATCTGCGCTTACTTCTCCTATCCCCTTCACCAGTGCAGTTACAGTAGGTGGCCTGTCAAGCCTGATGGCAGGAGGGAGAATGTGAAAAAATACAGCGAAGCCCTGATGGGTTTGGCATGCAATATGTTGGCGATAGTATTAGAGGCATTGGGATTGGAATCGGATGCAGTGACGAAGGCTTGCGTGGAGATGGACCGGAAAGCGATGATAAACTTCTATCTGCAATGCCACAACTAGACATGATGTTGGGACTGAAGAGGCACACAGATCCGGGCACCATCATGCTTCTCCTCCAAGACCAAGTTAGAGGCCTCCAGGATACCAAGGATGATGGAAAAAACTAGATCATTGTCCAGCCCATTCAAGGGGCCTTTGTTGTCAATTTGGGTGATCATATGCATTATCTGAGCAATGAAACTAGCCATTAAAGTTCAATCATACAAAGGGATCATCCATACACCACTTGTCAAAATGATTAGTAACGGTTTAAAGAAGCTGGAAGAGCATCTGGCAGTCGCAGAATTCCAAGAAGGCAAACCATTTCATATTTCTCAAAACAAAAAGAGATTTATTTTAGATTATTTCTTTTAAAGACTGAGTTATGTAACGTATTGAGGGTGCGATTAGTTAAATAATCGTTGGAGGGGGGCTAGGGGCTGGGGGGAAAACCTCTTTGAAGAGGGGATCCTTTTGTAAGCCGAGTTAATTTATAAACCCGAATTGGAGTACTACAGATGATGTGTTCACTTCATATTGTGAGATTCATCACGGTCGATTCTTTCAGTATGTTCTTTCTGTTGTCATTATCATATTGTCTATCTCTTCCTTTTTTAGCTGAGTTAAAATTTGTTTGGAATTCATTTTATATGCTCCTTACACACAACTGATATATATGTGTTACGTTGCTATGGTATATGGTCATAATTCACTCAAGATAAGTGCTCTGCATCTAGTTATCATCCTTCTGTCTTTTTCCTCTAAAGTCGTAGTGAAAATTCATCCTTGATAGATGCTTTCACTGTGATGGCCTTTCCTTTTGTTTTTCTTCTACTACATCATGATTATCAATCGCTGAAAGATAGACTTACTTTGCCTCATTTTTCGCAAGTTATACGATCACTACTATTATCTCTCTTCTTTGGTTTTCAACTTGACTCCATGCCCAACAGACTGTTTCCCTGGTCCAACCCCAAACTTTAAAAATCCAAAACTATCTTTTACCCATAAATCTGCCCACCATTTCACACTTAATGATGATCATATTGTGGCATTATTCGAGAGATCCCTCTCGGGTTGGGAGGGGCAGCTTCCAATCCAAAGTGGTTCAAGGTTGCCTCAGGATTGATTTGCATGCAACCCAAATTTAGTTCTGAGTTCAACATTTTGGCACCGTTGTCAGGGAATCGAAGTTGATATCTATCCCTGGGAGAATGAAATTTTCATAGTCCTAAGGCCTGGTTGAGCAGTCGATCATAGGAAAATGTTGCTTGCACATGCTCTGGCGACTCCATTAAAAGTTTCCGATGGTGATTTCACTGGCAGGAGAACTCAGAATTACGACTTTCATGGTGCCCTGTCAATCTGGCAAGTTCAACTTCCTGTCCCTGTGCTTCATCAAACAGAACATCAAGCGAGTAAGTGATCCTTACGTAGTTATACAACTTGGTGATTGTATTTTCAAAGAGTAAGTCATTTGGGCGTACAAGTTTTATCAAATCAGAATTTAAGAAGATATGTTTCCTTGACAATGGAAGAAAAGATAAAATCTTGTAGCAATCTGGCGGGACACTTCGCAGCGAAGGTTGGTTGAAGACCTCGTTTCTGTTCATAATATCATGAGGTGGATTGATATAGAATTCAAGCATCATAGGTATGAAAATTCTCGCTCCCCTTTATCTGCCTATTCGGATTTATGTCATATGTTTAGTCAAGAAAAGAAGCTAATGCATTCACAGAAACTCCGTATTGAGATTGATGAAGTACAAGAGCAGTATAAATTACTCGTTAAATATAAACATTACAGAGGAGGATGTGAGGCTTCTATGGCCGCCTTGCACAAGTATTAGGGTTTTAAGCTCAAGACCAGTAACATAGTGCTTCCCAAAAAGAAGTCTTTAGACATTTATTCAAATCAAAATGAAGCGTTTGCTCAAAGAATTTTCATTGAGAAGACATGTTCAGATATATATGATTATTCAAGTCTTGTTGAATGTTGCTTAAACATTCCTGTAACATGAATGGAGGCAGCCACTTAGGGAAGTATATCAAAATTTTCTAAATTGTGAAAGCGTTGATGAACACGTTGATTTTGCTTTTAACGATCCTTTTTCAGCCTTGTTAGAGGCTACCATGGTGGTGAGTTTCTTAATGTTCGCAGATGGTGGAGATATTTTCAGTCAGTGTGTTGGTTTTCTTTGTTCCCATTCTGACTATCAGATCAGAGAAGAAATCTTTTCGTAGTCCATCACCTAGCTCCTTGATTGGTTTCACCGAAAAATGCGATCACTCAATTTGGTTACCTGTTCTCAGTAAATAAGGTGGCACAGGCTACAGGTTACAGCTTTCGCATTAGGTCACCCAATGGATGAAGGCACCTGGTCTACTGTTCTTGGCACTTTACGGGAAAGTACCATCCCTAGATGGAGCCTATGTTGTAACATATATTGAAAATTTCTGAACTTACTTAGGCACTTTCGCCCAAATTTTTCAACTATCCACTAAAGGCCAAGTCACGGTGTTCCTAAGAGCTGGTGGACTCCATGACTCGGCTCTCCAGGGACTTCTTTTCCCTCCCTGCAGAGGAGAAGCTAAAATATGACAATGAGAGGTGAAAAGAGTGGAGGATTTGTAGTGAGCAGCCATCTCCAGGGAGAAAGCATCCTCGACTGGAGAGAGATCTACACTTATATCTCATATCCCCTTCACCAGCGCAATTACAGTAGGTGGCATGTCAAACCTGATGGCTGGAGGGAGATTGTGAAGAAATACAACGAAGCCCTAATGGGTTTGGCATGCAATATGTTGGCGATAGTATCAGAGGCATTGGGATTGGAATCGGATGCAGTGACGAAGGCTTGCGTGGAGATGGACCGGAAAGCGATGATAAACTTCTATCTGTAATGCCCACAACTAGAGATGACGTTGGGACTGAAGAGGCACACAGATCCGGGCACCATCATGCTTCTCCTCCAAGACCAAGTTAGAGGCCTCCAGGATACCAAGGATGATGGAAAAAACTGAATCATTGTCCAGCCCATTCAAGGGGCCTTTGTTGTCAATTTGGGTGATCATATGCATTATCTGAGCAATGACACTGGCCATTAAAGTTCAATCATACAAAGGGATCATCCATACACCACTTGTCAAAATGATTAGTAACGGTTTAAAGAAGATGGAAGAGAATCTGGCAGTCGCAGAATTCCAAGAAGGCAAACCGTTTCATATTTCTCGAAACAAAAAGAGATTTATTTTAAATTATTTCTTTTAAAGACTGATTTATGTAACGTATTGAGGGTGAGATTAGTTAAATAATCGTTCGAGGGGGGCTGGGGGCTGGGGGAAAAACCTCTTTGAAGAGGGGATCCTTTTGTAAGTCGAGTTAATTTGTAAACCCGAATTGGAGTACTACAGAAGATGTGTTCACTTGATATTGTGAGATTCATCACGGTCGATTCTTTCAGTATGTTCTTTCTATTGTCATTATCATATTGTCTATCTCTTCCTTTTTCAGCTGAGTTATAATTTGTTTGGAATTCATTTTACATGCTCCTTACACACAACTGATATATATGTGTTGCGTTGCTATGGTATATGGTCATAATTCACTCAAGATAAGTGCTCTCCATCTAGTTATCATCCTTCTGTCTTTTTCCTCTAAATTCATAGTGAAAATTCATCCTTGATAGATGCTTTCACTGTGATGGCCTTTCCTTTTCTTTTTCTGCTACTACATCATGATTATCAATCGCTAAGAGATAGACTTACTTTGCCTCATTTTTCGCAAGTTATACGATCACTACTATTATCTCTCTTCTTTGGTTTTCAACTTGACTCCATGCCCAATGGACTGTTTCCCTGGTCCAACCCCAAACTTTAAAAATCCAAAACTATCTTTTACCCATAAATATGCCCACCATTTCACGCTTAATGATGATCATATTGTGACATTATTCGAGAGATCCCTCTCAGGTTGGGAGGGGCAGCTTCCAATCCAAAGTGGTTCGAGGTTTCCTCGGGATTGATTTGCATGCAACCCAAATTTAGTTCTGAGTTCAACATTTTGGCACCGTTGTCGGGGAATAGAAGTTGATATCTATCCCTGGGAGAACGACATTTTCATAGTCCTAAGGCCTGGTTGAGCAGTCGATCATAGGAAAATGTTGCTTGCACATGCTCTGGCGACTCCATTAAAATTTTTCGATGGTGATTTCACTGGCAGGAGAACTCAGAATTACGACTTTGATGGTGCCCTATCAATCTGGCAAGTTCAACTTCCCGTCCCTGTGCTTCATCAAACAGAACATCAAGCGAGTAAGCGATCCTTACGTAGTTATACAACTTTGTGATTGTATTTGCAAAGAGTAAGTCATTTGGGCGTACAAGTTTTATCAAATTAGAATTTAAGAAGATATGTTTCCTTGACAATGGAAGAAAAGATAAAATCTTGTAGCAATCTGGCGGGATACTTCACAACGAAGGTTGGTTGAAGACCTCGTTTCTGTTCATAATCTCATGAGGTGGATTGATATAGAATTCAAGCATCATAGGTATGAAAATTCTCGCTCCCCTTTATCTGCCTATTCGGATTTATGTCATATGTTTAGTCAAGAAAAGAAGCTAATGCATTCACAGAAACTCCGTATTGAGATTGATTTAGTACAAGATCAGTATAAATTACTCGTTAAATATAAACACTACAGAGGAGGATGTGAGGCTTCTATGGCCGCCTTGCACAAGTATTACGGTTTTAAGCTCAAGACCAGTAACATAGTGCTTCCCAAAAAGAGGTCTTTAGACATTTATTCAAATCAAAATGAAGCGTTTGCTCAAAGAATTTTCGTTGAGAAGACATGTTCAGATATATATGATTATTCAAGTCTTGTTGACCGTTGCTTAAACATTCCTGTAACATGAATGGAGGAGGCCACTTAGGGAAGTATATCAAAATTTTCTAAATTGTGAAAGCGTTGATGAACACGTTGATTTTGCTTTTAACGATCCTTTTGGAGCCTTGTTAGAGGCTACCATGGTGGTGAGTTTCTTAATGTTCGCAGATGGTGGAGATATTTTCAGTCAGTGTGTTGGTTTTCTTTGTTCCCATTCTGACTATCATATCGGAGAAGAAATCTTGTCGTAGTCCGTCACCTAGCTCCTTGATTGGTTTCACCCAAAAATGCGATCACTCAATTTGGTTACCTATTCTCAGTAAATAAGGTGGCACAGGCTACAGTTTACATCTTTCGCATTAGGTCACCCAATGGATGAAGGCACCTGGTCTACTGTTCTTGGCACTTTACGGGAAAGTGCCATCCCTATATGGAGCCTATGTTGTAACATATATTGAAAATTTCTGAACTTACTTAGGCACTTTCGCCCAAATTTCTCAACTATCCACCGAAGGCCAAGTCATGAGACAACGCATGCAAAAATATAAAGATAGAACCCATGAGAAGACCCGGAAGAAGTGTGCTACATACCCATAACTCTACAATCCCTCATGGATGAAAATACTGAGGCTCAGTCTATGACTGTGGATTCTGATTTTTCATACTTGTTTCTTCTCCTTCTTCTGTTGCAGTAGTTAATTGTTCCAAGAGACGGAAGATTGTTCAATAGCTTCCCAAGATTGAAAAGTTTGTAGAGGAGTTTGTTGTTTTGTCTGTGGAAATCTACACAGAGAAAACCCCATACTCCTGGTGCAGGGGGTTGCATCGTGTTCTACTAGCTTTTGCAATACAATTCAAAATACAGGTTTATTTCTTATAGTGTGTCGTTTAAAATGAATGATTGCCTGTTCTATTGTAGAAACAGTGTTGTGTAATAATAACGGAGCAATGAGAAAAAATGGCAATAGTTAAAAGGCAAAGGTTTTGTATGTATCTCATAGAACAATGGAAAAAACTGACAACACTTGAAAGGCCACGAAAAATGGAAGTTATAAATATACAAAATTGCTTTAAGACAGTTACATGCCTTTGGACCATATCTCAAAACATATTTCTATTTGAAATTTGATGTACCATATAACGCCTGTTCTCAATGGGAAACGACGTTGCACTTTGAATGGGATCTCTTACCAAGCTCCTACAACTCCACTTAAGCTTGTTGATTGTTATAATCTAAACCAGAGTCTCCAAACTTGATTTTCTGAATGCACCAATGAATAGGCCACTGAAGCTTGATACCTCGACAATTAATGGCACCTATAGAGGATTCATGGAAATCATTCTACAGAATAATGATACAACTGTCCAAAGCTATCACATGGATGGATATGCGTTTTTTCGTTGTCAGGATGGACTATGGGGATTGGACTGAAAACAACAGAGGAACTTACAAAAAATGGGATGGAGTTGCTCGTTCCACAACACAGGTCAGGAAACATATGTAAGGGTTGTGAATCCGGAGATCAATAACAAAACTGAGTTGCCTCTGCCTAGTAATGCTATTTGATGTGGTGCCCTCTCGCACATGCAGAAGCCATAGTTCCATTCAAACAATGAAAAAGTGTCAGGTTCACCTATCAATGCTGGTATAGTTACATTGATAGGTGGATTTCTGATTTTCTGGGGAATATTCCAGGTGGTTGATCACAGTGTTCCCAGGAGCTGGTGGACTCCATGACTCGGCTCTCCAGGGACTTCTTCGCCCTCCCTGCAGAGGAGAAGCTCAAATACGACAATGAGAGGTGCAAAGCGTGGAGGATTTGTAGTGAGCAACCATCTCCAGGGAGAAAGCCTCCTCGACTGGAGAGAGATCTGCACTTACTTCTCCTATCCCCTTCACCAGCATGATTACAGTAGGTGGCCTGCCAAGCTCGATGGCTCGAGGCAGATTGTGAAGAAATACAATGAAGTCCTGATGGGTTTGGCATGCAACATGTTGGCGATAGTATCAGAGGCATTGGGATTGGAATCAGATGCAGTGATGAAGGCTTGTGTCGAGATGGACCAAAAAGTGATGATAAACTTCTATCCGTAATGCCCATAGCTAGACAGGACGTTGGGACTGAAGAGGCACACAAATCTGGGCACCATCACGCTTCTCCTCCAAGATCAAGTTAGAGGCCTCCATGATACCAAGGACGATGGGAAAAAATGGATCATTTTCGAGCCCATTCAAGGGGATTTTGTGGTCAATTTGGGTGATCATATGCATTATCTGAGCAATGACACTCGCCATTAAAGTTTAATCATACAAAGGGATCATCCATACACCACTTGTCAAAATGATTAGTAACAATTTAAAGAAGCTGGTAGAGCATCTGGCAGTCACAAAATTCCAAGAAGGCAAACCGCTTCATATTTATCAAAACAAAAAGATATTTATTTTAGATTATTTCTTTTAAAGACTGAGTTATGTAACGTATTGACGGTGCAATTAGTTAAATAATCGTTGGAGGGGGGCTGGGGATTGGGGGAAAAATATCTTTGAAGAGGGGATCCTTTTGTAAGCCGAGTTAATTTGTAAACCCGAATTAGAGTAATACAAAAGACATGTTCACTTGATATTGTGAGATTCATCACGGTCGATTCTTTTAGTATGTTCTTTCTGTTGTCATTATCATATTGTCTATCTCTTCCTTTTTCAGCTGAGTTAGAATTTGTTTGGAATTCATTTTATATGCTCCTTACACACAACTGATATATATGTGTTGCGTTGCTATGGTAACTGGTCAGAATTCACTCAAGATAAGTGCTCTGCATCTAGTTATTAGCCTTCTGTCTTTTTCCTCTAAAGTCGTAGTGAAAATTCATCCTTGATAGATGCTTTCACTATGATGGCCTTTCCTTTTCTTTTTCTGCTACTACATCATGATTATCAATCGCTGAAAGATAGACTTACTTTGCCTCATTTTCCACAAGTTATACGATCACTGCTATTATCTCTCTTCTTTGGTTTTCAAATTGACTCCATGCGCAATGGACTGTTTCCATGGTCCAACCCCAAATTTTAAAAATCCAAAACTATATTTTACCCATAAATCTGCCCACCATTTCACGCTTAATGATGATCATATTGTGACATTATTCGAGAGATCCCTCTCGAGTTGGGAGGGGCATCTTCCAATCCAAAGTGGTTCAAGGTTGCCTCGGGATTGATTTGCATTTAACCCAAATTCAGTTTCGAGTTCAACAACAGGATCTAAGTTTGACCAAAAAAAAAAACTCCTTTTAACGTTCAATTAGATGATCGTTGGGAGTTAATCTTTCTTTATTAATGTTGACAATACATTGAGGTAGCCATTGGAGACCCATTACTTAGACAAGCATGAGATATAGGTTGGAGGATTGATCGATGACAAATTCATTCATATGATCTGTAGGATGAGAAACATGATAGGTGGATAGAAAATAGCGATGTTGTCTTTGGCAGGGAGTGTAGGTATAGGAAAGTCTCCAAAGAAAAATCCAATGATGAAAAGAATTCACCAAACAATGTTAGCCACTGTTACCTTGTCATGTGTACGGAAAAAAAAAATTATGCAATGGTTAATATGAAGGGCCCATGAGGAAGGTAATTTCTCAGGTGTACTATATAGAAAGGGCTACGTAATCAGTTGGGATATGACTAGGAGAGGGAAGGGATCATCCTCGAAAGAAAAATGGATATAAGAACGAGGATGATAGTGTGTTTCTAACTTCTAATGAAGATGTTATGAGGGATCATCCTCAGTGAAATATGAAGGTGTGCATGTGTGCATATTTGACAAGGGCCCAACGAAGAGAGTAATGTGAGAAGTAGGTGAGGGGGGGGACCTCACTTTAGTACTTTAAGTTTTGAGCATGCAGATGAAGGTTAAGAGAAATATACCTCATGGAAAATAAGAAAAGTGTGCATCCCCACACTAAGACTGAAAAACATTGAGTGGGGAATGGGTTGTTGTTCCATCACAACAAATGACGACTTACTGGGAAGAACAATTTGTCTCTAAGCTCAAAATAAAAGTACCGAGACATCATCAATTGCGTTTTTACCTGTATATAGTTCATACATTTTATAGGTTGAGGACCCCACATTCAATTAGTCTTAAAATTCAAAGGAAAATCCCATCGTTGATGATCTTCTACATAATTCTAGTGATTTTTTGTGGGGATTATATATCAAACAACGCAACATGAGGGGTACACAACAAATAAATGTTTACCAAATGGTATGGACTATACTTTGTTCCTCGCCTCTCTTTCCTAGCATTGCTTCATTTTCATTGAGAATCCATAGCCCAGACAAAGGTGCCTTGGTATCATACAAGCATAGCCCCGCTTCCAATGAGCATCCATAGCCCCGTTGAGTTTTCTCATACTTCCTACACTTTTAATAGTGATTTTAACTTCCTTGTGTATGTGTTTCTTTTCCTTCATTGTTTTTAGATATATGATTTATGTATTTATTTTCCAACATGTGTGAAGGAGAGTAGGAAGCGTGGTGATACAAGAGTTACTTTGATATTGTTACAAACATAATAAAAATGATAATAATAAATATAATAATTGTAATAATAAATAAAATCATTTAATTAAATCAAGAGGCATGTATCTCTTCATGAAGAGGCATGTACCTCCTCATCTCATGACCAGTTAATGCTATATAGAAAACCATCATGAGGGTAGTGTAATCATATTCATCTTTATCATTATCAATGAGATATCAATATTGAGAATTATCCATTTCTCTAGTGAATAATAGTTTTCATGCTACAGTGGTATTAGAGCTTTTGTTCTGATCCAGCTTCCAGCATTAATTTTCCTCCACTTGTGCATTTTCCCCCACCAATAATATTCTCCCCCTATGCATTTTTTCCCCAATTAAATTAACCCCCCACCCATACCCTGTTCCTAACCCCGCAGACCCCACAACCTGTAACTTGTTCCTAAACCATAGCCCTCCCCCCAAATCCCTCCCTTCTCCTGTAACCCCATCCCTCCTAAAAACTATCATAACCCCATCCCTCCTAAAAAATATCGTAACCCCATACCCCTCCTAAACCCCGTAAACCCATCACCCTAAATCTCACAACCTTCCCCGTAA
>JZKD02S1609358.1:51940-104753 GCA_000966675.3 Picea glauca | reverse complement strand
TGGAAAAATCAATAAATTACTCAAGACCGACATCAAAATTGATTGGTTAATACAACAAAGAGAAAGATTATTGGCACTTTCCGAAAACAATAAAAATGAAACAAAAAGAAGACTTGATGAACATAGTGAAAAAATTGAACAATTAATGGAACATGTCGAGGCCTTATTCAAAGAACCCTTAGCTTATCGAAGACCACCACTAAGTCCTGAAATACCAGAGATAAATTTAGAAAATCAAGGAAATTGGGAAATTCCAAAGGAAAATATTTCGAGAACTATGCAGATTCCTAGATTCCAAGACAAATATTACCAAAAATTTAAAAAGAAATTACCAAAGTATGATGACAAGGACCATAGAGGATATGTTGTTTGGATAAACAAAATGGATGGAATTTTTGAATCAAACCCCTCGCTAGGAGAACGAGAGAAGGTAATGACAGCCTCTAATAGTATAGAAGGATAATATTATGAGTGGTACCTTTGGTGGTCTAGGAAATGTGATGCAAATTCATTCGACTGGAAAAATTTTACAACAACGTTGCTTAAAATATTTCATGACGAAGAGGATGACGACCTGTATAAAAAGTTCATGCATCTCAAACATAAGGGAAACATAAACAATTTTACTCATGAATGGGATGTTCTAGAAACAAGGCAATGCAGATTCACGAATGAGCATCTCATCAAAATGTACATATGTGGCCTAAAATATTACATTCATACTGAAATTAAACTATGGAATCCTAAAACAATTGAGGATGCAAGACACACAGTGAGGCTAATAGAACAAAAAAACAAGTTCAATAAACCAACATTCACAAGTCCAAAAAGGTTAAATAAATATTCAAATGATGGAACGAAGAAATACACTACATGCAAACCTAAGAAGTATTTACCACCTCATTTGAGGGAAGGTCAAGCCATTCATCAAGACTCAACTAAAAAATGGGAAAGCAAATGTCGATATTGTGGAGACAAATGGTCGCCTGGGCACAAATGCAACAATACAAAATTATATTCTTGTAAAGAAGAGAGAAAATCAAGAACATATAAAAGGGATTTAGATAACAAAAGTGAAGAGGAAGGTGAGGTCCCCAATACATAAACCGATGAGGCCATGCCCAAGATATCCATGGCTGCAATAACAGAAATAACACAACCAAAAATGTTAAAACTAAAAGGGCACATAAAAAAAGAAAATGTCACCATTCTAGTCGATACAGGGAGCAACCATAATTTTATAGATGCAAATGTTGTGAGAAATCAAACCTATTTGTATATCTGGTTGTGGATATAATAGTACTGGTGGAAGATGGAAAATAAATTGATGGCATAGGAAAATTCCACAAGATCAAGCTTCATGTAGCATATTATGGATTTGAATCTGGATTTTACAATGTACCCTTGGGAGGACTAGACCTCATCTTGGGAATTCAATGGTTACAAATGCTAGGGACCTATTCCTCAAATCACCAAAAACAATTTATAAAATTCAAATGGGAAGGAAGACAATACAAATTATACAGATTCCAACTGCCTCTCACCCAAATTATATCCTCACAACAAATGGATAAACTAATTTGAAAAGGAGTACCAACTTACGTGGCACACTGTCATCAGATGGAGTTATTAAAAAATTAAATAGACAAATCTCAACATCTAAATATTCAAACATTAATCCAAAAATACAACAAGGTATTCCAAGACATACTATGAAGTTCCCACCTAATAGAACATATAATAGAGGTTAAGAAAGATTCAACACCATTTAATATTAGACCTTATCGATATCATCACCACCATAATATGGAAATAGAAAGGATAATTCAATACCTATTGAAATGTGGGGCTATTACGACAAGTAGGATCCCATATGAAGCCCTAGTAATACTAGTTCAAAAAAAGGATGGATCTTTCAGACTATGTATAGACTATCGAGGGTTAAATAAAATAACTATAAAAAGAAAAGTTTGTATACCCTTCATATATGAGTTGCTAGATGAACTCCATGGAGCTAAATAATTCTCAAAATCAGATTTACGATCAGGGTACTACTAGATTCAAGTAAGATTAGAAGATATACAGAAAATTACTTTTCAAACACACAAAGGTCATTATGAGTTTAAAGTCATGTCGTTCGGTCTAACCAATGCACCATCTACCTTCCAAGCAACTATGAATCAACGTTTTCTCCCCTAATTAAGGAAGTTCGTATTGGTCTTCTTTGATGATATTCATATTTATAGTAAAACTTGGAAGGAGCATATGAAGCATTTAGAACAGGTACTTTGTCTCTTAGAGAAAAATCATTTCTATGCAAAACTATCAAAATGTTCCTTTGGTAAAGAAGAAGTAGAATACCTTAGTCATGTCATATATCGAGAAGGATTCAAGGTGGACACTGAAAAAATCAAGGCAATCACATTATGGACCAAACCAAAGAACATATCAAAACTAAGGGGATTCTTTGTATTAAAGGGTTATTATTGAAGATTTATCAAGAACTACGCTCATTTTACAACACCCTTTTCAAACTTATTAAAAATAAATTCCTTCAAATGGGATAACAATGCATAAAAATATTTTGAAACATTAAAAAGGGTTATGTCATCTACACCTAGCAACACCAAATTTTTCAAAACCCTTTGTAGTTGAATGTGATGCATCAGGAATTGGAATAGGAGCAGTATTAATGCAATATGGCCATCAAATAACATTTGAAATTTGAAAGCTCAACAAAAAGGAAGAGTTAAAATCTACTTATAAGAATGAAATGTTATCTATTAGGCATGCATTAGCTAAGTGGTGACAATATCTCTTAGGAGGCAAATTTTTGATACGTATTGATCACAATAGTCTCCAATACTTACTAAGACAAAAAATATCGTTTACAGAACAAAAAAAGTGGATGGAGAAACTTTCCACCTTTTATATGGAAATAATACAAGAAAAAGGGAAAGACAACATAGTTGTTGATACACTATCACAAAAATATGAGGAAGTGAAAGCATATGCAACAACAATAGTCATCCAGATTGGCTTGATGAGATTCTATTTGAGTATGCCAAAGATCCTGAATATAATTCCATGATCAACAACTTAGACCAAAACCCCAAATTTGAATGCAAAAATGACATTTTATCGTACAAGAATAGAATCTACCTAATTCCATCCTCAAAATTTAAAATGAAAGTCTTAAGGGAGTCACACAACTCCCTAGCATCAGGACACGTGGGATTTTTCAAAACCTACTATAATGAAAGACAATCATTCTATTGGAAAAGAATGAATAAGGATATTCAAATATTTGTTGTCGAATGTGAAATATGTCAAAAGAATAAAAATGAAAATGTTATGACCCCAGTATTACTTCATCCCCTACATATTCCTGAACAAAAATGAGAACATATCTCAATGGATTTCATTGAAGGGATACCCATGTCTGATGGGAAGGATTAAATTTTTGTTTTGGTTGATAGATTAACCAAACATGCACATTTCATGGCGATAAGAAAAACCAACTCAACAAAACAAATTGCAGATGTTTTTTGCAAAAACATTTATAAGTTACATGTGTTTCCAAAGGTAATTGTCAATGATAGGGATGCAAAATTTAAAGGAATTTTCTGGAAATAATTTTGCAAAAATACAAGAATATCTCTTAATATGAGCTCCACATATCATCCACAAACAGATGGTCAAACAAAAATTGTAAATAAATGATTAGAAAGATACTTGCGGTGCTTTCTGATAGATAAGCAAAAACGGTCTCAATGGTTACATTTAGCCAAATGGCGGTATAACTCTACATATAACACTTCCTCTAAAATGACTCCTTTCCAAGCCTTATATGGTTATGAACCACCTAAATAGATATAGTTTACACTAATTAATACTAAGGTCCAAGTAGCAAGAAATAAGCTAGAGGAAGAACAAAAAATCATACAAATATTAAAAGAAAACCTAACAACAACTCGTAATCGAATGAAACAACTAGCAGACCAAAATAGGTCATAAAGATAATTTGAAGAAGGTGATTGGGTGTTTGTATGACTTCAACCATACAAACAATTATCCCTTAAGAAACAAGGCAAGAAAAAATTGGCCCCATAATTCTATGGACCCTTTCAAATTAACAAAAAAATTAGCCATGTAGCTTATAGATTGGAGCTTCCATAAAATTGTTGCATCCAGAATGTCTTCCACGTTTCATGTCTCAGAAAAGTTCTTGGAAAAGCTCAACCAGTGCAAACAAAAATCCATGAATTCGATGACGAAGGAAAATTTATTTTAGAACCAGAAGGTATTCCTTCCACGAAGGAAAATATTTTACATTCTAGAACCATAAAGGAATATCTTATCAAATGGAAAAACATTACAAAAGAATATTTATCATGGGAGTCCAAGAAATTCCTCCGAAAATACCCATCATTAACCTTTCTTTCAGGACAAAGAAAAATCTTAAGAAGGTGGCAATGTTACAAACATAATAAAAATGATAATAATAAATATAATAATTGTAATAATAAATAAAATCATTTAATTAAATCCAGAGGCACATACCTCTTCATCAAGAGGCACGTACCTCCTCACCTTGTGACCATTCAAAGCTATATAGAAAACTATCACAAGGGTAGTGTAATCATCTTCATCTTTATCATTATCAATAAAATATCAATATTCATAACTATTCATTTCTCTAGTGAATAACAGTTTTCATGTTACAGATATGTAAGTATCAATCGACGGTTCATTCTTTCGTGTTCCTCAAATGATTTACTGGTATATTATAGTTAAGGGAATAATCGGTAATACCAATGGATGTATGTAGAAGATATCAATTTTCAGAGAAATTTGGAAAACTGGAGTTGAGCATAGGCATGTCTTGAGAGTGGTCACACATAATAAATATGACTAATATGAGCTATCAGAAGGTGTGGAATTTTTAGGTCCAAGGATTTCTCTTAGCCTGAGTGAACTAACTGCTCTTTTATGTGTCATCATGTCTTATGAAGAAACATTGAGTTATAGTTCCTTTGATTATTGTTGAGTGAGAGGTTCCCAAAGAGAAAAGTGGTTACATGGGATGAACCATTTAGGGTTGTGATTATGGGGACAAGACTAGTATTGAGTGGTGAACCGCTATTTACCATATATTAACAAAATAAAAAATGAAAGGAACACTAAAGAAAAATATCTAGGGAAAATCAAGTTGGGAAAGATAAAATATGATTGGGTTGAAAATTGTAGGGACTAGGAATGGAAAACTAAAGGAACACCTACTATGTACAAGACTACAATCACTATGGGTGATTAGGAGAAGTATTGTTTGAGGATTTTTACATTGAAAGGGAGCTCCTCCTCCTCTCCCTGTAATTTCTCAAGTCTGAAGGTCCTAGGGCCTATTTTTGTTGGATCAGATAAGGTCCCAACCAAGCTTCTAAAATACAAGCTTGTTTGATATGTTTTCCTTTTAGTTTGTTTTCTTTATTCCACTTAAGTACAAGGTATCCTTCGTGAAAATATTTATTACCTATAGGCAATTTGTCGAACCATTTTTTTATTTCTTCTTGATGGTGAGTTAAGTTCATTTTATATTTATCCCTTTCTTCTTCAAGATTTAATAGCATATTTAACCTCTCCTGCATCACTGGCCAAGTCTCATCACATATGGATTGGTCCAATTGCAAGGATGGTAGGAAGGCGTGAGTAGGTATGGTGGCCTCCTATCCATAGACTAGGAATAAAGGGGATTTATTGATGGATGACTTGGGGGTTACTTTGTCAGCCCAGAGGGCATTTTGTAGAGAAAGGTGTGAGTTTATTTGATGGTCATTAAAAGTCTTCTTGAGGATGTTAATGAGGTTTTTATTAGTGGATTATTCCAAGCCATTGTTTATATTACAGTAGTTATGGGAGGTATTAAATTATACGTGGAACCTTTGATGATTCTAGAGTATTTCAAGAAGCAAGAGAAACCCTAGAAGGTAAGGAAATAACCTTAGAAGACAAGTCATCTCAAGATAATAATTTATATTAAATTATTATCCTCCAGAAGTAGAATTGAACCCAGTTAGGTCACTTGGAGGACTATAAATAAGAGGGAACTAGAGCTCATTTTCCACACTCACTCTCACAATTTCATAAGGACAAGTGGTGCACATGACTGGAGGAGAGTTGTAGTTGCTGCAATGGTGACTTGGTATTTGGTTATGGTTGGAATTTCTACCTGGTTATGGTTTGGAATTTCTTCTTGGTACACTAGCTTTGGAGAGAGGTACGCTACCTTGGTTGGATATTGGTTCTAGGTTTTTCTTCTAGAATTCTTCTATCTCTCAAGGCTAAGGTGCTCGAGGGTGGACTTTGTGCCTATGGTTGGGTGAAAATATTGCTATATTGTCTACGGTGAAACGAGAACACCTATTATTTCTAACAGGTTATGGGACCACACTATCTTCGGATAGTCTAACCACTGGAAGGTAGATTGGGAGGATTTTATCAGTTACAGTTGTAGTTGTAGTCAAAGTTTTGTTGTAGCAATGAAACCCTAACCCTTGTGTTGAGGCACCTTAATTGAAGTGCTTGACCTAATTCCTAGGTAACCTAATGTGTCCTAGCCTGGTGCACCTCCTGGTACTCTTAGCAAGACAAGGCGTCAAGTTTGATTTTTTGGTAAAATTCAAAGGTTGACCAACTCAAAGTCAAAAGTTGACTAAGTCAAATTAGTCATGAATTACTCTATGAAGTCAGAAAATAAGTTAGAAGGGTCTTTTAACTTCATATCATGGAAGACAAAGATTGACCTCATCCTTGCCAATAATAAAGTGTTGGATATCATGAAAGGAAAGATCATGGAACCATAGTTTGAAGTGGGAAAAGAGAAGGAACCTCAGAATGTTGTAGTTATGGAGAAGTTCAAGGACAATGACATCAATGCTATGAGCATCATAGTGGAATATGTAAAGTACCATTTGATACCCAATATTTCTCATCTTGACTAATCTAAGAATGTGTACAATGCCCTAACTAACCTCTTCTCAGTCAGAAATATTTGACAAGTAATGAGTCTAAAGAATGAGCTCCATGGCATGAAAATGAATGATGATGACATCATAACACCATGATTTTTAAGAATATCTCAGTTAAGAGATCAACTACAAGCTATTGATGAAATCATTTCAGAAAGGAACTAGTAAATATATTACTTAATGGCCTCCCTGAGACATGGGATGCATTTGCTGGAAGCATGAACAAAAGAATAGAGTATCCCAGATTTGAAGAACTTTGCACTTGTTGTGCACAAGAATAATCAAGGATTAACACAAAAGATAAATCCCAAAACAAAGATGATGATCAACCCTACACAACAAAGTTCAAGAAATTCAGAAATAAGAAGAAGTTTAGCTCAAGGAAGAAACGAAATCAAGAAAAGGATATGTCAAAAATATAGTGCTTCAACTGTCATAAATATGGTCACTACAGGAACCGGTGTCCTGAGTTAAATAAAGGGAAAGAAACACATGAAGAAATAGTTTTCAAAGAAAATGAACCCTCAAAGAAATTCAAGTAGGATGAGGTAGATTTCTTCTACTAGTCATGGTAACAATATTCTTCTGTAACATAGTCCTTGCACATACCATGTTTACATACATATCATGTATATATATTTATTATAAGATAATATGGTCAGTGTCAATGAAACAATACCTATGGGAGAAGAATAAGATAAGGATTTCCATTACAATGACTACTAGTAATGTATTTGAAAAGGTTGAAATACGTTGACTACCTTTGGTGACAATCTCTATGGAAGATATTAAAATTATATATATGTAACAACTTCCATATGGGATGCAATCAAAACCAAACTTGAGGAGACCCGAAAGGAGTTATACTCGAAATAATTCAGTAATCAAGAGGAAACTAGAATAGACTTGTGAAACTTTACAAAAATCAAGAAGGATGCAGACGAAGCATGGAGACTCTCAAATGGAGGGATATGATTGCAGAATTCCAAAAGAAGAGCATGCATATTTCTCATTCATGAATGAAGTTGGGATTAGGAGGGAGCTAATCCTCAATTATGTGATCCATTAAAGAACCCATGAATACTATGAAGTATATATACATGTTCTTCATTAGAAGTAGCAGCCATGATAAGCATAACATGTTCAATTTGACTATAGAAGAAGTATTATTAAAAAAGGATCCCTAAATATCCTTGGTTGTCCATGTACATTTATGTTCCTATGACGAAAAGAAGAAGTTGGAACTTTCATAAAGGAAGTTATTAGAATCTATAGAAGATTCCATGGACTCCAACATTGAAGAGAAATATGAGGAAGAACATGAATATTCCAAGAAAGAAAGAAAAAAACCAGAACAACCAATTCAACCAGTTATTATATCGAGAATCATATGACTACGAGCATGTTTTGAACACACTAGAAGTAAAAAAACAAGAGGAATGGAATAAATTTGTGATGAATTTTTGGCACAGAGGAAGACCCAGGGTTCACTCTAAGAGCGCACCAACAAGCCCTAGCTACTGGCCCTTTCGGCAACACCTCCGAAGCAGATGCAGTCTCACCTGAAGCAACGATGGGGGGGTTGCAGGACAGAGATGTCTACAACTAGGGGAATATCAAGGGGATATTGTATAACAACAATCACGGTATTCATATATCATTTACCAGCGAAATCTACTCTGCGCAGTTATAGATTTTGATCTAACACAGTAATGAAAATAACAGTATAATAATGGCATAGATCAAAGCATTAATCACTCACACAACACAAGGTGTACGTGGTTCACCCTCTCTCTAGGGCTCCATCCACATAACTATTCTTATGATATATTAAGATAAATCTTACAGTTCTTATCTGCACTCTTGACTAGTACATCTGCTCTCTCCTTCTGTCTTTCTCTCCCCCCTCCTGCTCACCCAACTACAGGATCTGATCTTCGCACCCAGCTGAAGATCTTACAATACCAGAAGGCTTCAACACTTCTCTCTCACAATACAGTGACCTCTCACCACAACAATAGAGATAAATCAATAACAATATCATACTCCCTCAACCTAGGTCCTCTTGACCTTTATTTATACATTACAATACCTCACCGACAGCCTTAGGCCGAAACCTAGGTGTCAAAACCCTAATTACCAAAACCCTAGGTGTCTAATACCCTAGGTCAACCTGATCCACTTTTTCTGGACTTTGCCAGCTTGTCTTTCCTTCCTTCTCATGTGGTGCTCCAAAGCATCCAATGGTGGATTTTTCCACTTCCTGAGTCGTCCTTGGTCCATATTCCTTGCTAATCTATCATCCTTGATCTCCTCATCCAATGTCTTGATTTTCCACACTTCACTCCATATTTTCTTCTCTTTTTCTCACTTCGACCCATTGACAGTCACTTTGTCTCCTGCAAAGTTCACTTTTTACCTTTTCTTCCTTGTTCTCTATTTCCTTTCATAACCAAGGGCCAATAGGCCCCCAACACTCACCTATGACTTGTCCTGAGGAACTTTAGATTTTTTCCTTTTGTTTTACTTCGACTTTGGACTCCGTAGTGTATCCTTTTCTTTCTTCTTTATGCCTCCTTCCCGTCCTTGTGCAGATTGTCTTTTCTATGTTTGGTACCCAGTTTCAACTGCACCTGGCACCTAAACCCTTTTCCTCATGATTTTACTTGGATCTATGAGGTAGTTGGTTGTCATAGTACAACTTCATCCGACTCCCATTCACCAATCGTTCTTTACATTCTCCATTCAATGTTTCCAGCTGTGCAACTCCTCCTTCTGTGATGTAGGTGATCTCATATGGTCCAAGCCAATGCATTCTGAACTTCCAAGGGTGTTTGATAAACTTACTGTCATATACAAATACTAAATCACCTTGCCTGAATATCTTTTTCTTGATGTGCCTATCGTGGTAGGCCTTTTCTTATTCCTTATGAAATTGCTGATGGAAGCCTACAATGAATCAGTCTTCTTCTAGTTCGACTAACTGTGCTAGCCTCTCATGAACAGTGCCAATATCATCCAGGTCTATAAATGCAACAATTCTTAAGATTGGTACCAAGTACTCCATCGAGACAACAACTTCAAGACCATAAACCAACTTGAAAGGGGTCTGCATTGTTAATTTCTTTCAAGTGGTTCTATAAGACCAGAGTACTGCTGGTACTCTTAAATCCCAGTCATCCCTGTTCATGCTATAAATCTTTGTCAATGTTGTCTCCTAGATCTTGTTGAATGCTTCAACCGTTTTGTTTTCTTGTGGATGGTAAGGTGTACTCTTCGGATGGTGGACTACAAATTCTTCAGTCAGGGCTACAACTGTCTTATTGATGAAGTGTGTACCTTGATCACTCATAAGGACCTTAGGGCATCCAAGCCTAGTTATTATGTCATCAAGTATAAAACGCGCAGCTGTAGTTGCACTACAGTCCTTGACTGCTCTTGCTTTGGCCCATCTACTCAGCTATTTTGTCGCAGTGATAATATACCTTGATCTTGTGCACTTTCTTGGTGGGTTTATAGGTCCCACAAGGTCAATGGACCATTTTTCAAATGCCTGCAGGGTCATATGCGGTGCTAATTGAATCTCATCTCTTCGGGATGGTTTTCCAACTCGTTGGCATACATCGCATGCTCTGGTATATTCTTTAGCATCTCTGTGTAATGTAGGCCACCAAAGGCCAGCTCGTAGAACCTTCTGCGTAGTTGCTTTCCCTACATAATGTCCTCCTACGATGCCTTCATGAGATTCTACGAGGATCATCGGGTGCTCTGTTTCCATAATGCATATTCTTAGTATCTCATCGAGTCCTATTTTATATAGCTGACCAGCTATTAGTGAAAAATCTGTAGCATGCACCACTAGCTGTTTTTTTTGGGATATTGTATACTCACTCGGAGCCATTCCTGTTGGCAGGAACTGGACTATGTATGTGAAGTGGTCATCAATATTTATAATGGCAAGCAATGGTGCATCCAGTAATGTATCCTCCAGACTAGTAGGTTCTTCACCATGTTCTAACCTTGAAAGGTGGTCTAGGCCCTTGTTCATTTTTCCTAGCTTAACTATGATCTCAAAATCATACTCTTGAAACAACAGAAGCCATCTATCGATTCACCCCCCAAACACTGGCTTGTTGACTATGTACTTCAACGCAGAGTGATCAATAAACATTTTAAAGTGTCCTCCTAACAAGTAGTGGCAGAATATTTGCAATGCATACACCATGGCTAGTCCCTCTCTCTCTGTAGTGGTGTAATTAACTTGAGTTGTGGATAGCTTCCTGGTGGCAAATGCTAATGGATGATCAATTTCCCCTTCTCCAGGTTGTTCCAGTACTTCTCCTAATGCAATGGAAGACGCATCAACATGAACATGAAATACCTTGCTCCAGTCTAGAAAGACTAGAATAGGTGCAATTACTATCTTTTGTTTCAGTGTGTCGAAGCTCTATTGGCATTCTTCTATCCAACCGAACTGACAATATTTCTTTAATAACTTCTCCATTGGCACAATAATATGAGCATATCCTTTGATAGATTTCTTGTAATAGATAGTATGTCCTAGTGCAGTGCATAGTTGTTTGACTAAAGTAGGTGGTGGCAAATAAACTATAATTGCAATCTTGGATGGATCCACCAACAATCCTTGCTTGCATACAATATGACCTAATAATACTCCAAATGGTGAGAAGAAGATGCATTTCTTCAAATTCAAAGAAATTTGACACTGCCTGCATTTATCCAACATTAGCCTTAGACACTCAATATGATTTTTCAACAAACTAAAAACAATCTAGTCATCAAAGTATGCTTCTAAAAACTTATGAAAAAATTCTTTGAACGCTTCAACCACCACCCTGGAAAAGATGGTTGGGGAATTATTCAATACAAATGGAATTACTGTATGTTGGTAGGATCCACACTCTGTGGCAAACGTAGTCTTATGGTGGTCCTCCTTGGCGATGCAGATCTAATGGTATCCTGAAAATCCATCTGTAAAAGAATATACTTCTTGGCCTCCCACGTTATCCAACACTTCGTCTGTGAATGGTGTAGGGAAAGGATCATGTAGACAAGAATCATTCAGCTTCCTGATATCTACGCAAATCCTAATCTCACATGTCTTCTTATCTTGCACTGCCATGGGGCTAATCCACTTCAACTCCTCGACAGGTTCAATAATCCCTACTTCCAACATTCTGTCGAGCTCAATCTTCACTTTTTCCTTATATTTTAGGTTCAATCTATAGGGTCTTTCAATGAATGGCTTTGCATCTGTTTTCAAAGGTATTCTCATCTCTCCCATAGGTCCTTTGATACCCTTCATATCAGTGAACTTGGTCAGGAACAAGTCCTGATACTCATGCAATAATTCTGTGATTTTGTCAATGGTAGCAGCGTCCCAGTAATCTTCAACATTGGCAAGATTTGGTGTCTCCTCTATCCCAATATTAACTTTCTTTATATTTATCAGTTGTCCAATGAATGGTAGTTCGACTCTTGGTCCTTCCACATCTCTCTGGCCTTCTGTTTCTGCGATATTCACCTTCCTTGGATCATCATCTTCATCAACATTAATGTTGTAGTAGATTTGCATTTTCTGGAGGGGCATAGTCTATTCATCCTCTTCTTGCTCCAAAGGGAGGCCTAGATGCCTCCTTACAATTTTTTTGTCTCACCATATGTAGTGATTTATCAACTAAAGGAAATTCACTTTCAAACAAAAAGGTGGTTATGAAATTCTGAATCATACCTTCCCATTCTGAAGTGACGAGGTGTAGTTCTACTTGAAGGCACCAGTTAATCGGGGTGGTATCCAACATATTGACGAATCTATGTACCCATTGTTCTCTAGGAATATCACTCCAGGCCTCTTCACAGCTGCATACGTGGTCCTTTGGGAAACTTTGACCTGTGTATCTTACTTCACAACTTCCTATTTGTGCTGAAAACCACGCTGTAATCAAAGTTCAACATTGTGTCCAGTCTATGATGTTTCCCTTGTGCGTTCCCCACCATCTCGCTGGTGTGGCTTTCATGGCCTCATCCATTTCCAACAACCTCTGTTGTGTTGGTACACTTGTCTCAAATTCTGATAAGAAGTTCTCTAAAGGGTTCAACCCATCAAATATGGGTAGATTACTCACTGTTGTGCCAATCCAGTGAACTTCTCTGGTTATCCTAGCACATCTTCTTGTAGATACATCGTACATCTGGTTCTGCTAGTTCTCCAACACTTCTTCTGAGTCAGATGAACATGTGTTGTCACTTCACCAGCTCAGATTCCCGTCAGCTGTAGGGTTGATATAATCCTGTTGTCTGACTGTTAGTTTGTAGATGTTTTCTAGTTCAATTGAGTGGTCTTCTTCTCTGATAGGCTCTATATATTGTGGACCCTCATTTGGATCTAAAGGTGCAATGACCCTAAGGCCATCTTTATCAAATGTCATGCGTCTTTTCTTTAGATCAACAACAGTAGAATTTTCGAAGGCCCAATCAATTCCTAACAATGCAGGGTAAGGGCAGCTATCATCAACAATTTCAATTACCTCAAAATCTGCAAAGGTTCTTACTCCATCGATGTCCACTGGGACATGCTCTAATCGTCCAAATGGGTTGACAACTTGTTGATTAGCCATGTGAAGCCTGATAGGGGAATATAGCAGCTTGGGTTTTCCCATCAGTGCCCAAGTCTACTTCATCATGACATTGACCTCTGACCCTAAGTCGAGGACCACATAGTCTATCTCATATTCTCCTATCTGAGCATTCAAGTTTAATTCTTTATTTGTCCTTCTCCTTTTTCCAATTTGGTGCACTGCCCTATTCAGTAAGGGATCTATATTTCCTAGCTCATACTGCTTGATTAAATCTTGTAATTCTTGTACAATGCCTTTATCTTGAATCAACTTAACACAAGTACACAAAAATTCCATGAGTTTGCTTACCTCTTTCCCTTCTGTTGGTGATGCAGACGGATCAAACGCCTAAGGCATTCCATATTATTTGATTTTTGGTTGTCTCTTTGATGAAGATCCTTGACCTCTTTTGAACTCTTTTCTTGCCTCCTTGAATATATGTCTTTCTTTCTTAGCATCGAACATTGGGGTATTTTCTGTAGCTTTCCTGACTCCATGGTCATTTTCAATCTTTCCTGGGGCTGCTCTGTCTTCTCCTGTAGCAGTGCCTCCTTGAGTGATAACAACGACTCTAGGGTCTTCTCCGTGAGGTTCAACAGATATCAGTTGTACTTGTGGGTTCTGCTAAGGTCCTCGTCTATCCTGAAGTTTAGCCAGTAGCACAAGGCATTCCTGTATGACATGCTCAAAGGAGTTACAGTAACTATAGGTTGTACAAGGATTCTGACAATCCCTTGCTAAATGTCCTGGCTGCACATAGTTGTAATAGATTATTTGTCCTTGGCCTCGGCCCATACCTCCTCCTCCTCCTCGTCCTCTATATCCACCGCAAGAATTGAAGTTTCCTCTCCTCAGAGAGTTGTACTACGAAGTGTTTCCTTCTTGTTGTAATTTTCCTTGAATCTTGTATATGTCTCTCGACCTTTCATGCATGAGATCATAAGCTCTAAAATCTCGATCATCATGCCCCACTGATTTATAGAATGTACAATACAAGTTTGCAGGTGTCTAAACATACTTCTGCATGTAGTATCACTCACCTGGGTGATGCCTATTTTTGCATACATCACACCAGGGTAGGTTAACTTGCTTCAAGGGGCTCGGCACCCTTGAGGCCAAGTACTCATGAAATAAGGGATATTTTTCCTTATCATGGACTTCAGATATGCATCTTACACACCAGATATCTTCCCTTTTGTATTTCCCCTTATCTTTCTTCATATCCTCAACCTTTAAAGACAAACTAGTTAGCTGGCTCATGATCTGGTGATCCAGGAGGCTCCCTAGGCTTAGAAAATGATAAAAAATCAAAGTTCTCAGAATTGAATAAAACCAATTCCATTGTGATTGTCTTGTCGCGCTGATTCCAACAATATATTTACTTTCTCAAACAGACATTGTATGCGAGATTTATCGTACTCTCGTCGTTTTCTCAAATAGCTAAAAAGTCAAAGGACTGGAAAAAAAGTCAATGCTGACGTCAGCATGAAGACAACATGACATCACCAATGACACCTCGTGATGAAAACTTGGACCAATGTCAGTGTGACATGTGGCATCAGTTGAATGGGTAGATGTGGATGGCAGATCCACTCAGAGTTTGACATGTGGCAACAGTTGACTGGGCAAATGTGGATGGAAGATCCACTTAGAGGTTGACATGTGTCACTTTGTTGGCAAATTAAGAAATGCCACGTGGCCCAGACATGGACTTCCACGTGGCACCCAGTCAGGGTCGAATGGAAAGTGTTTAAAATGTTTGAGGGTCCATGGGTTTTGAACCCAAGACCACTCACCAAGCCAAGCGCCTTAAGGAGAGCACTAACACCAATGTGCCCCACATGTTTCTTGTTAAATAATATGCATTTAATTTTATTTAAATTGTAATATATTACTATGTGGGTGGAAGGGGGTTGGGGCTAAGCCCCAACCCATGGTTTTATGGTGTTATGTGACCCTGTTTGGGGGCGCGCACCTGTCCTTTGGGGGCTTAACCTTTTCCTAAAGTTAAAAGTGGGTTTTTAAGCCTGTTTATGTAATTTTTAATTGATTCTGACTTATATTTAGCCCAAAAAATGGATTTTTTGAGGATTTTGTGGCATTTGAAGGGGGATTTGATCCCAAAAAGAGGCCAGATCTTGAGGGAAGTTGGGATTCCTCACTCGAGTCTCAAAATCTATATAAATTAGGCTTTTTGAAGCTTGTAGGAGGCTTTTTGATGTAGGGTTTTGAAGGAGCAGTTTGTAAATTTTGGCCTTTTCTCATGTTTTGAGAGGCATTTTTCTCATGTTGTTGAGAGGATTTTGATGGTGCATGCATGAATATGAGAAAGGAGGTATTGCACAACAGACATGAAGCATGTAATGTAACATCAAAGAGCATTGTAAGAGAAATTTGATCATTTTAAAGAGAAATAAAAAGGTCCTCCACTTGGAAGCAAGCCCAGAGACGTAGCCAATGATTGGTGAACTCCGTTATCAACCTCTTGTCTCTATTTCTCTTTCTGTTTTGCTGTTCTATTCTCTTCATTTGCAGAATGGATATTAATTTCTGATCTCTTTATTCATTAATAATCATTAAGTAAAAGTCACTTTTGATATTCCGCAAACAAGATAACAAGTTTATGCATTTCGCATTCCTAACGATCCGATGCAAAAAGTACATTAAACTAACTTGCAATTTATTAGTAATACCTTCATTTTTGGATCAATTTTATGGTATGAGAGCATTTGGTTTTGAAGATTTGACAGGAATTGCAAGCATTGGATGCTCATGAGAGAAAAACTCAAGCGAGGAGAAGGCAAACTTGAGGCTCTTGACACAAAGATTCAAAGGCGACCGCATAAGCAAGAAATGTCTTCACCATGGAAATTGGATCCCTTAAAATCTGAAGATGATTTCTTTGAGGCCTTTAAATTGATGCAAGCCATGGTAGAGGAGATTTACCATGAAAGAGGTCAGCGAAGGAATCCAAAAGTTGAAGAAGGTGAATCTTTGGTAAGAGCATAAGGAGGAGTTGGAGGTGGTGGACCTTCAGAACCTTCTTCTCCTTCATCCTCATCATCTAATAATGAAGAAAGTGTACATTCCTCCAAGGATAAGAAAAAAACTCATCATTCTTCTTATATGTTGTTATTAAAGTTACATGTAAATTTTCAATTACCCATTTATGATGGTGAATTAGATGCAAAAAAGATAGATAATTGGGTCAGACAATTAGAAGTCTATTGCAGGATACAAAAGATTGTTGATGACGAAACTAAGATCCAACTAGCAAGTCTCAAAATGGGAGGCACAACTCTCATATGGTGGGAAATCAGAACTGGAGATGATCTTAAGAAAAGTGGTAAAACAATCTCTTCCTGGAATGATTTTGTTATTGCATTAAAACAATAGTTTTACCCTTTAGCTTACATGCAACAAGAAATGATGGATTGACAATGTTTAAGGCAATCAAAAGGTCAAAGTGTACAAGAATATACTCAAACATTTAGTAATAAAGAATTAAATTTGGGTATTCCTTTGTATACACAAGAGACACTCCTAAAATATATCGATGGTTTACATTCTTATCTTAAGCACACTATTCTTATTCTAAATCCTTCTAACTTTGATGAAGTATGTGTACAAGCCATTCACATTGAATCAAGCAAAGGGAATGTTGGTGATAGTGTTTCTACAGATACTTGGCAAAGAAAGGATGCAGGGAAAAGGAAATAGAAAGACAAGAAGACAACCACAACAAGAAAGGAGAAGCCTACTTGCAAGCATTGCAAGAAAGTAGGCCATGATGAAGATCGTTGTTGGACCTTACATCCTGACTTGAAGCCAAAGAAGTATGCCAACTACGGAAGGAGGAATACCACAGTTGCAACAGTTCAAGTGGATCTTGGATCAGATTCTGGTGATGAGACACAGGTTGTAGCTATGGGAATCCGAGGTATAAATTCCATTGCAAGTACTAGCTCTTCTAATTCGGTTATTGTAAATGACGAGTGTAAAAGGAGTGAAATTTTCCACACAAGGGTTATAACACATAATGTTAAAGTTTATACTCTTGTAGATAGTGGATCACAAACCAATCTAATCAGTGAAGATGTTGTAAATAACTTGGGACTTGAAACTAAGTCACATCCTAAACCATATCCATTGGGATGGATATGTGGTGATAACAATTTGCAAGTAACCAAGCAATGTAAAATTAAGTTTGCAATCACTTCTAAGTATCATGATGAAGTAGAGCTTGATATAGTGCCACTAGACATATGTTGGATTGTCTTGGGAAGCCCATACCTTTATGATAGAAAATCCATATTCTATAGGGAGGATAATAAATATTGCTTCAAGAAAGATGGGGAGGAGTACATTGTTCATGCTCATCGCATGAAAACCGATAGGTCTTTTGCAGCTACAGGACAGTTAAAAAGAATGGTAAATGCAAGCAAAAGTTTAACACTTATGTATTTAACAAAACATGAAATTTGTGATGCTAAACATGAGATGGTTCAGTATGTTTCTAACAATCATGAAGTGTCACCAGGGTTATAGCATGAGGTTCGGCTGGATAATTTGATTATTGTTCCTGTTCAAAAGGGGAAGCACGTTTTGTCATTTTCATTTGCATACTCAGTATTTTTGATTAGTTTGTTGTTGTTCAATGGTGTATGGCTGCAAAGTGAGACAAAGAATGTAGATGATTGTGAAATAAATGAAATGATTACTTTGATAAACAATGCTATCTCAGTTTTCATGTTTGTTGTGATTAGTCAGGTGATCATTATCCCAGCAGAGAGGATGGATGATACAGGACAAGTGGGGAGGCAGTACCCTCACTTCTTACCTGAGTAAAAGAAGACTTTTGGTTGTCCAAAAGCTTCCAAAGTCGGGAGGAATGCTCCAGGAGGCTCCCTAGGCTTAGAAAATGCTCAAAAATCAAAGTTCTCGTAATTGGATGAAACCAATTCCATTGCAACCGGCTCGTCATGCTGATTCTGGCAGTATACTTAATTTCTCAAACAGACGTTGAGAGTTATCGTACTCTGATCATTTTCTCAACCAGCTAAAAAGTCAAAGGACTAGAAAAATGTCAATGTTGATGTCATCATGACAACAACATGACATCACCAATGACACCTCATGATGCAGACTTGGACCAATGGTAGTGTGACATGTGGCAGTAGTTGACTGGGAAGATGTGGATGGCAGATCCACTCAGAGGTTGACATGTGGTAGCAGTTGATTGGGCAGATGTGGATGGCAGATCCACTCAGAGGTTGACATGTGGCAACAATTGACTAGGAAGATGTGGACGGAAGATCCTCTAAGAGGTTGACATGTGGCACTTTGCTGGAAAATGAAGAAGTGCCATGCGGGCCAGACATGGGCTGCTACGTGGCACCCAGTCAGGGTCGAATGACAAGTATTCAAAATGTTTTGGGGTCCATGGGTTTTGAACCCAAGACCACCCACCAAGCCAAGAGCCTTAAGGAGAGCACTAACACCAATGCGCCCCCACATGTCTCTTGTTAAATAATATGCATTTAATTTTATTTAAATTGTAATATATTACTATGTGGGCAGAAGGAGGCTGGGGCTAAGGCCTAGACCATGCCTTTATGGTGTTATGTGACCCTATTTGGGGGCGCGCGCCCATCCTTTGGAGGCTTAACCTTATCCTAAAATTAAAAGTGGGTTTTTAAGCCTGTTTACGTAATTTTTAATTGATTCTGACTAATATTTAGCCTAGAAAATGGATTTTTTGAGGATTTTGGGGCATTTGAAGGAGGATTTGATCCCAAAAAGAGGCCAGATCTTGAGGGAAGTTGGGATTCCTCATATGAGCCTCAAAATCTATATAAACTAGGATTTTTGAAGCTTGTATAAGACTTTTTGATGCAGGGTTCTGAAAGAGCAGTTTGTAAATTTTGGCTTTTTCTCATGTTTTGAGAGGCGTTTTTCTCATGTTGTTGAGAGGATTTTGATGGTGCATGCATGAATTTGAGCAAGGAGGTCTTGCAAAACAAACATGAAGCATTTAATTTAACAAAAAAGAGCATTGTAAGAGAACTTTGAGCATTTTAAAGAGAAATAAAGAGGTCCTCCACTTGGAAGTTGGCCCAGAGATGTAGCCAACGATTGGTGAACTCCGTTATCAACCTCTTGTCTCTATTTCTCTTTCTGGTTTGTTGTTCTATTCTCTTCATTTGCAACATGGATATTAATGGTTGATTTGTTTATTCATTAATAAGCATCAAGTAAAAGTCGCATTTGATATTCTGCAAACAATATAACAAGTTTATGTATTTTGCATTCTTAACGATCCAATGCAAAAAGTACATTAAACTAACTTGCAATTAATCAGTAATACCTTCATTTTTGGATCATATGGATAATTCCCGAGCTAGATTCTCCCATCGGTGTTGATTCAAGTTTCATGGCGATCTCCAAAGCTTCTACTTGTGATGCAATCTTCTACTACATCAGAGGGACTCTTATGTGTGGTAACAACGCAACGATGAACCATTCTTTGTTCTATTCACCGAGGATCTTAAAATTTAATCGGTGTGTCAGGGTCTTGAATCTCTGGTTGAAATCCCAAACTGGTTTGACTACCCTTTATTTAATCTCTTTTAGTTCTATAATACATTGTGACTCTGACTTATGTTTTTTAAACTCTGCAATCAGCGCATTCTTGATATCATTCAAGGGCTTAGGTTGTTCCAGTCCTTGAACAAGTTTCATGTACCAGCTCAGTGCACGGTCCCTTAGCGTAGTGCTGAACTGGGTTCTCTTGATGGCTTCATCAATGATACTTTTAATGTTCCATACATCTTCACACAGAAACCGATGTTGATCTGGATCTTTAGATCCATCTCCTCTAAAGATAGGGAGTCTCATTTCATCTACCATAGAGCTGACTAGGCTTCTTGTCTGAGTACATGCTGAGCTACTAGTAAGAATACTCTGAAGATTCTGGTGGTTCTGACTATTCTGACTGCTAGGTACTGTTGGGACAACAGGAGGATTAACGTTACTTACTTCAGTAGTTCATGTAGTTCCTGATTTTTCTGGCTCGCTTTGGCATAGTTCTTCAGCTTCTCCTTCTTCTTTTCTGGTGGGATTTGGATTCTCTTCATCGGGTATATCTACCTCTTCTCCACTGTAGAAACCCTCTTCTCCGTAGTTTTTCTTAAACAAGTTCTCAAGGTGAACCCCTCAGAATACTTTTCCACTGCGCGTATGTGTTCCTTTTGTGTCGTTGTTGTTGTCCAAGATCTTGAAAATTAGCCTTTTCTGGTTCGACCAATCTATTGTATCTTCAATATGTGGTTTTCATGCAAGAGCATCTTGATTCTTAGCTTCATAAAGTAAATTTTTTTTCCTTTGTGTCCTTTGAAAAAGTATCTCTCGGCTTGGCTATACGATTTTGTTCTGTCAACAACAAACTCGGGGATATACCCTCCAATGCTACAATCAAACCAATGATCTACTTCTCTAGATACAATGTTGTCAATTCTCTTGACCTTCTAGATCATCGTCGGTGTCCAAACCATATGAGGTCTAGATCTGATCTCAAACTATGTGTCAGCTAACCTAGCCAACTAATCGTGTAGCTCTTGATGGATTCATCCAAAGAAGATCTCGTGAATGTCGATGCAGATGTATCTTTGTAGCCAATCTTCAGTACTCAGTTTAGGGTTCTTATTCTGAGATTCAACGAAGTCCTTCTCTTGATCCTCTATCCACTTCTGAATCTCTATCTTTGATGGGAACCACCTTGACATTCCCTTAAAATGATTCATGTCCTAACAACGGAACCATTTGTTGGCACAGGGGCAGACCTAGTGCTCACTCCAAGAGTGCACCAACAAGCCCTAGCTACTAGCCATTTCGGCAACACCTGTGAAGTAGATGTAGTCTCACCCAAAGCAGTGATGGGGGTGTTACAGGACATACATGTCTACAACCAGGGGAATATCAAGGGGATCTTGTATAACATCAATCACGGTATTCATATATCATTTACCAATGAAATCTACTCTGCGAAACTATAGATCTTGATTTAACACAGTAATGCAAATAATAGTATAATAATGGCAGATATCAAAGCATGAATCACTCTCACAACACAATATGTACATGGTTCACCCTCTCTCTAGAGCTACATCCACATAACTATGCTTATGATATTTTAAGATAAAGATTACAGTTTTGATCTACACTCTTGGCCAATAGATCCTCTCTCTCTGTCTGTCTTTCTCTCCCCCCTCCTATGCACCCAGCTACAGGATCTGATCTTCACACCCAGCTGAAGATCTTACAATACCAGAAGGCTTCAACACTTCTCTCTCATAATACAATTACCTCTCACCACAACAATAGAGCTAAATCAATAACAATATCATACCCCCTCGACCCAAGTCCTCTTGACCTTTATTTATACATTACAATACCTCATCGATAGTCTTAGGCCGAAACCTAGGTGTCAAAACCCTAATTACCAAAACCTTAGGTGTCTAAGACCCTAGGTCAACTTGATCCACTTTTTATGGACTTTGCCAACTTGTCTTTCCTTCCTTCTCATGCGGTGCTCCAAAGCATCCAATGGTGGATTTTTCCACTTTTTGAGTCATCCTCAGTCCATATTCCTTTTTGATCTTTCATCCTCAATCTCCTCATCCAACGGATTTCTTTTTCGCACTTCACTCCATCTTTTCTGCTCTTTTGCTCACTTCGACCCAGTGACAGTCACTATGTCTCCCGTGAAGTTCACTTTTGACCTTTTCTTCCTTGTTCTCCATTTCCTTTCATAACCAAGGGCCAACATGAAGAACAATGTGTGTGAGAAATTGTTAAAACTTATATATGGAATAATTTATAGATACAAGGCAAGATTTGGAACTAGAGGGTTCTCACAAAAAGAGGGAGAAGACTATGATGATAACTTGTTCTAGTAACCAGATATACCTCTAGTTGAGCCATTATATCCCTTGCAATATCCATGGTTTGGAGTTTACATAAGATGGATGTAAATACTATTCTTCTCAACAAAGTAATTGAAGAAGAATCATATGTAGAACAACCTCAAGGTTTTGAGGTATACCAGAAAGAGACCCATGTATGCATATAGAAGAATGCATTGTATGGATTAAAGAAAAATGAATTAGAGCCTCTCATGTACAAAAAAAGCATGGTGAAAACTTCCTATGACAGAGGAAGTGTATTGAAATGGTTCTTTAGAATTATGAGATGATCGATTGAAAATCCATGGAAAACTCCCATGATGATAGATCTGAAGAAGTTGAGAGACTCGGATCTATAGGCTCGTCCCTATATCAGTAATTGATTGGTTCCTTTATGTATTTGATGAATACTAGGAAAAACATTTCATTTGTTGTAAAAGGTGGAACCTAGCCATGATAATTGAAAATTTGCAAAGAATGCCTTGAAATATCTTCGTGGGAAGTTTGAGTTATGATATACAATTGCATGAATTTATCGATTCAGATTGGGTAGGGAGTGGAGATAACATAATAAGTACTTCTTGGATATGTTTCAATTTGATTTTTTCCACGATATCATGGGTTAGAAGGAAACATAAGTTTGTTGCACTCATCATTATAGAACCATACTATATTTCATCTTGGGATGCTTGTACATAAGAAGTGTTGCGTCATAAGTCATTTTTTGGACTGTTTCATGAGGTGTTGGATTCAGCTGCGATATATTGTGATAACCAAAGCTATGTAAATCTCTCAGAGAACCCAATGTTCCATGAAAGGTCGAAGAACATTGAGATCAAGCATTATTTTATGTGTGATACAGTCTAAAAGGTATAAGTAGTTCTCTAGTATATCTCCACCGATGAGAAAATATGACATATTTTGGTGAATCCTCTATCCAAGATGAAACATTTGTGTACCTAAGGGACAAGTTGGGACTCGTGGAGATGACTTCCTTATTGGAAAGGGAAGTTATTACCCCCCATATTTGGAGGGAGCATTGATATGTTATTGATATATGGATAATCATTTTCCATTTTGGTAAATGATCCAGGTTGGGAAGTCACTTTCTAGTCCAGAAAGTGGTCCAAGATTCTTGATGGATAGTTAGTTTCCATTTTGGAAAATGGTCCAGTTTGGGCAGTGACTTTCCAGTCCGGAAAGTGGTCCAATATTTTTGATGGAAATTCATTTTCCAATTCAGAAAATGTTCCAGAACAAACAATCATGGTCCAACAAATTGTTGATGTACCATAGACAATGATTCCCCTTGTGTCGGGTGTGGTATAATGGTCTAGGATAGTCATTTTTCTTGGCAGTCACTCTAATAATTGGTCAAGTAGAATGGTTCACCCCTCTAGGTAATAATTGTTTCAAAATTCACAGTTGTGGGTAGTTTCGAAGAATGGTATGATGTAGGAGGTTGGTGTAGGACAATAATCTCCATAGGAAATGGTCCAGAAAGTCATTCCCTTGGGAAGAATCATTCTCTCCAGTTTTCACTGTGAATTGTGTCAGAAGAATGTCCCATTTAGGTTGAATGGTCTAGGTTCAAAAATCAGGGACATTCATTCCCTAGGGAAGACTCATTCTCTCTAGGTTGCACTGTGAATCGTGCCAAAAGAATGGCCCAGATAGGTTGAATGGTGCAGGTTTAGAAATCAGGGACAATTATTCTTTTATGATTGAGAAAAATAGTCCAGACATCCCATGGTTGATGTTTAACCTTCCAAGGGCAGATTCTTTTCCACATCTCACAGATGTGAGTGGAAGAGTGGCCCAAATGTTTCAGTTTGTATCATGACATTGTTGATATCAGATGATATGATTTTTTTGGAGATTCTATGTCTCTAGAAAATAGTCATATGCTATTGTGGTTGATGTGATCCACGGGTTGTGACTATGTGTCACTAGTTAGTATATGTGTGATACTAGGAGTGGTTGTGTACAACTGGATAGTAGTTGTATACTATTATGAATAGAAATAGTTGTGTTCTAT
Source organism: Picea glauca (assembly GCA_000966675.3). Taxonomy (NCBI): domain Eukaryota; kingdom Viridiplantae; phylum Streptophyta; class Pinopsida; order Pinales; family Pinaceae; genus Picea; species Picea glauca. The sequence goes on along the minus strand of JZKD02S1609358.1, from coordinate 80,086 downwards.
TGGATAGCATTGTTCTCATTGCCATAGAGACTATCTAGTTGGATAGTGATGGTGGTTCTCGTGATTTGATCATGAGATAGCATGTGTGGCTATGATGATTTTGTTGATTGAATGGTATGTTTGTGCTCAATACCATTTCCTTTAATACCTACCTAGCTAGGAGGGAGTGTTGATATTATGGTAGATGCAAGAGGTATTAACTCTACATGTAACCTTTGACGAGTCTAGAATATTCTGAGAAGTAAGAGAAACCCTATAAGGTAAGGAAACAAACTTAGAAGACAATTCAACTGAAGATAATAATTTATATTAAATTATTGTCCTCTAGAAGTAGAAGTTGGCCCAGTTAGGTCACTTGGAGGACTATAAGTAAGAGGGTTCTAGAGAGAATTTGTCACATTCACTCTCACAACTACATAAGCACAAGTGGCGCACATGACTGGATGAGAGTTGTAGCTGCTGTAATGGTGACTTGGTCTTTGATTATGGTTGGACTTTCTACCTGGTTATGGTTTGGAATTTCTTCTTGGTACACTAGATTTGGAGAGAGGTACACTACCTTGGTTGGATATTGGTTCTAGGGTTTGCTTCCATAATTATTCTGTCTATCAAGGTTAAGTTGCTTGGGGTGGCCTTTGTGCCTATGGTTGGGTGACAATATTTCTATATTTTCCATGGTGAATCATGCACACCTATTACTTCTAACAACCATTCCCTTCTAAGTAATAATTCATTGAATATTTAACTTTGATATTTTTTTCAAGAGAAAATTCAGTCAATTTCAGAGAGGAACTCCAAACCTGGTGATGATATGAGATTCAATGAACAAAATCACCTGGTTTTCATTAATAGTATTCAATGGGATCACCTCACTCCATCTGGTAAAGTAGTCATTCACAAACAGGATGTATTTGTGTAGTTGGGATGAATTGGGACTGATTTCCCCTATTATGTCTATCCCCCATTGTAGGGGAAATGCAACTTTCTTCTCTCTTTCTACCAACTTCTGACATTGTCGACCTCTCCTCGCATACGCATGAGAATATTTGAACAAGGAGGGCTAGTAATATCCAATTATGATATTTTTTTGTGCAGTAGTATCTCCACCGTAGTGCCCTCTGGCTGGTTCAGCATGGATTTTGGATAGGACCTTATCAACATCTATCTTCTCCAGACATCTTAGTAATACACCTTCATATTTTTTTATACATAGAATTCCCTGGATAAGTTGATATTGGGAGAATTTGAGCCTAAGTTCCCTTTCCTTTTTGGGATACAGATAATGTGGGGTCAATCCATGAGTTAAGTAGTATTTTGTTTTGTAGTACCATGTGTCTGAGCTGACTGAAATGTAACATAATTCTCTTTCAAATAGCTCATGATCTTGATATAGAGAATCTTCTTGTGGCTCAATACAGGATGATTGATCATCCATTTTGCATGGTCCTTTCCCTTTAACGATTTTTTCAGGCTTGATATCCAGTTCATATTCTTGTAGGGCCATAATATAGTTGGATCTCTTTTCTGCTAAGTCTCTTTGTACTAGGATATTTCTAACAGTAGGGTAGGGAACAATGACCTTAGTTTTATATTTAAGTAAGAATGGACGAAAGTGATTGACAAATTTAAATACTATATAGGCATGTTTATCAACTTTGGGATAGTTTATCTCATCTCCTTATAGTCTCCAACTGATAAAATCGACAAGAAACTCATCTCCTTCTGGATTTTTTTTGTGTTAAGACAACTGCAAATATGATATCGGAGGAGAAGGTGCAGAGGGTGAAATTTCAATCAAAATCCAAGATCAAAAATACAGGGGATTGTGCAATATCTGATTTGATTCTGTCAAAGACCTCCTTTTATTTAGGCCCCCATTTGAATTTGACATTCTTCTTAAACATATATTGCAAGGGTTTTATCGTTTCAGCAAAGTTGGGGATGAACCATCTCACAAAATGTATCCTCCGAGGAACAACTTCATGGACTTCTTATTGTGAGGGGGAGGGATCTTAGTGATTACTTTAGTTCTCTCAAGTTCAATTTGCATACTGTGCTTGGAAATGATGAAACCCATGAGTTTTCCTTCATCAACAATGGAAACAGATTTCTTGGGGTTCAGACAGATGCCATATATCTTGCATTTGTTGAAAACCTTATTCAAATGAGAGATGTGGTCCTCTATATTATTTGATAATATGGTTATGTTATCTAGGTATACCACAACACATTCTTCTAGTATACCCCTAATGGAAATGTCCATCACTCGTTGAAAATTTTCTCTAGCATTGACTATTCTAAAAGGCATCTTCCTATAGGCATATGTTCCCCATTTGGTTATCAATGTTGTCTTTAGTTGATATTAATTAGCCACTAATGCCTGGTTATATTCAAAGAAACCGTCTAGTAGGGAGAGTGTCTATGATCCGTACACACACTGTAGAATTTTCTACATGGGGGGTATAGGGTAGTTATCTTTCTCTGAGGCTCTGCTTAAATTTATGAAATCAATGCAAAGCCTGATATCCCCATTATTCTTCCTTACTGGTACCAAGTTAGAGATCAACTACATATGTCTTATTGGAAAAATGATTTTGGCATCTAACAATTTATTCAACTCTGCTTTGACTTGAGGTTCAAGGCTAGGGTGTATATTCCTCAAATTTTTTTGGAATGGCTTGGTTTGAGGTTTCATGGGAATGATATGTTGTATAATATTTGTATCATATGTCTTGAAATCCTCATACGTCTAGGAAAATATGTATTTATACTCTTTGAGTAACATGATGTATAACTTCCTTTCTTCAGGAGAACAATTTTTTCCAAGATTAATGTTTTGAGGTGTTATATAAGATCCCAATTTTACTACTTCAAACTAGATGTATGAGATATTAGTCTTGAATTTGGTGACAAATTTTGAACTTATATTGAAGTTCATAGATATTTTCTAGTCTAACAACACTCCTGGGGATATTGTTGGTCGGGCCTGCTACGCTTTTTTTATTTGGTGGAATTGATATTGTCTGTATTAATTATTAGGTTGTGTTAACCTTCATCTACAATAGAGTCCTTGAAGGTATCTTTGAGTTGTAGGAAATATTGGGCTATTTTTCATCATCAGATACCCTGCAATTCACAATATTGTTAGGAATTGATGGCCTATACATAATTTCAATAGAGAAGGAGTCAGGCATCAATCTGTCTGAGGGTATTAATCTAGACACTATGTTATCTAGAAAACAACTTCAGAATTTAGTGATCAAGGTACGACACTAATATTAAATGCAAAAAAAGATTTAATTAGTTCCCAAACCTTTAATTGGTAATTTTTTAAGTGGCTTGAAAGACAATGAATGGTGTTTTGTACCTATCTTATGATGATTTCAGAATTACCAAATACCTTGTTTTTTTCTTCTTTCAATTCTATTGCCTTCCTTATCCTCTATACTAGGTCTTCATATTCAGAAGTGTTGTTGGTGCAAGGAAACTCCACTCTACAAGAAATTAACATCTTTGTTTATTTTGGGTCTTTTAGTATGAAACCAACACTTGTGTTGAAATTTTGGTATGCTCGTTTAACCATAGACAATGTCACATCATTGTCACCCAACCATATGCATTCCAATATGCCACCTCCAAGCAAACTAAACTTTACTTAGAATAATTTTGGCAAGCCTACTCCAAAACCAACTATTAAAACCGTAGTTTCTAACTACAACAACAACTCAAGATAAGTAGAGCTCTCCTTCTCCAACGGTAGCACACAAGAGAGAGATTATCCATATCCATAGAATAAGTTGCATACAAAACTACATATACACTACTCTCTCAACCGTGTGCCATAATTAGCAAGAATATCACCAAGAGTTTCATCAAGAGAATCACTTGATAGCACTAAAGAGAGACAAAGACCAAGAGATGACCATACACCCGTATTCCGCCTTGCAGCTGCAGTTTTAGTTGCAACTACAACTCTCCACAATACTTGCGCTCTCACTGGGTATCCAAATGAGCTAAGATGTCCTCTATTTATATTAATTTGTACAGTGACTTTTTTGGCTGGGATGACCTCACTTTCTGGTAATTATATTTTATGTTTATCTTTTTCCTATGGAGGCGACTTGTATTTATGGAAGATAATATTATAATATTATTTATTCTTCTAGGTCGACTTGTCTTCTAGGGTTTCCACACATCTTTTTAATGGTTCACTTACTTCCAAAATACTATATTCTAAGACATATATTATTCATGGAGGTTATACCTCCCGCAAATACCAAAACATCAACACTCCCTCTTATCTAGGGAGGTATTAACTAATATGTTCTTCATGTAGTGGTCTTAAACACATCCATCCATCTTAAATGACATGGGAAAGACTCACATGGTCTTGCAAACCAATCTAGAAGTAGCATCACCATTGCCACATAGGATATCATATGATCAAATAGATCAAGTATCACCATAATAGTTTCACATTAGCCATCTAGCTGGAAAAAAATTCCAACACTATTGGTTGGCCCTCCAGCTAGTAAATTCTGATACTAATGATTGACACTCTAATTGGGAATCATTTCTGACACTACAGGTTGATATCTAGTTCATATAGAACTAGTAACTGATCGGTTCACAAAAAATCTGACTCAAAAATTTAACACTCCATCTTAACGAGGAATGTATTCCTCTTGGAAAGATCATCATCAGTACTTCTATACTTATGCACTCCTCGGCCATTATCTTTTTGAATTTCAAAAATCCATACATCATAAGAAGTTCTGCACTTTCACTGGAGTAGTGTACCATCCTTTGTTGGAGTAGCATACCAAGTTGTGTTGGGGTAACATACCATCCTGCGTTGGAGTAGCATACCAACTTGCGTTGGGGTACCATACCATCCTATGTTGGAGAATCATACCAACCTACGTTGGGGTAACATACCATCATGTGTTGGAGTAGCATACCAACCTATGTTGTGGTAACATACCAACCTACATTGGAGTAGCATACCAACCTGTGTTGGTGTAACATACCAACCTGCGTTGGAATAGCATACCAACCTGTGTTGGGGTAACATACCCTGTGTTGGAGTAGCATACCAACCTACGTTGGGGTAGCATACCATCCTACGTTGGATTAGCATGAAAAACTGTGCTAGGGTAACATACCAGCCTATGGTTGAGTATCATACCAACTTGCACTGGTGTAACATACCATCCTGTGTTAGAGTATCATGCCAACCTGCATTGGGGTAACATACCATCCTGTGTTGGGGTAGAATACCAACCTGTGTTGGGGTAACATACCAGATTGAGTTGGAGTAGCATACCAACCTACACTGGGTTAGCTCCCACTACTGGGGATCACATCACTTTCTGCTATTGGGGAATACATCATTTCTCACTACTAGAGAAAAATATTTGGACCACTCCAAGGTTGTCCCTGATAAAGGCTTGGTCAACATGTCTTCTACCTTTTCTTCAGTAGAAATATACTGGAGCAAGTGTATCATCATAGTATTATCCCTATTGTTGGGAGAATCTTATGGATACAAATTAGGCTTTTTACATATCTAGGATATTTATTTGCAACTTTCTTGATCTTGTAGATCAACTTGGAAGTCACCACTAACTTCCCATTTGGTCTTAGAACCAAGGAAAAGATATATATCCCAATCCTTTTGATTGGATTCCTCCTCGATCACTATAGAAAAGTATATTGAATCAACAGAAACTTCCCATAATATATCATATCTCCTTTAAGACTCTAAAGGTTTATCTATCCTTCTCTACCCATGGCATTTGTCTGTCAGTTCTGAAGACATCTCTCTCTTCAATCTGAATCTAAAAGTCTTTGAGTCTCCATTCTCCCTTTTAAACTTGACTCCCTCTGAGTCTGTATAATCTTTAGATCCATTTTCCTTGCATGATATCACTCATCAATGTTGCATCCTACAAAGTTTCATGGGACCACGTTGATCTCTTGTTGGTTATTGCATCGATTTTGGGTAGGCCCTTCTGGCTCTACTAACTCTTCCTGATGATCTGAAGAGTGATCAACTACAATAGAGAGATTTGTTCAGTAATATTTGGAGCCTTCTTCTCTTTACAATCAATCTCCATATGAGATACTATGTATCTCACAAAATTACCCTTCTTTGTCTTATTCTTCTTTGGTACATGGATGTATACGGTTGTGTATACAACTTCTTATCTGGATAGTTTGCTCCATGTCTCAAACTAGAGACCATCTAATATGTTATCTCCTTCAACTGTCACTATAGCTTCCCTCATAGTTATCATCTATGACCTGCCCGAAACAAGGAAAACAAAGGGGAAAACAATAGACAAGAATAATACTCTTAGAATAATAAAAATAAGAATGAGAACAATAATCCCAGTAGCTCCTTCTCAGAGTTATTGCATGTGACCTTCCTGGAATAAGGACCAAAATAAAAATACAATAATAGGAAATAGGAACAACATGCTTCTAGTGTTTTGATCAATCATTCCTCCATGGTAACCTATCTAGAACAACAAAACAAGAACAAAAAGTATAATAGCATTTTCATAAGAACATATCTATGTCAACAAGAATAAAAAAGCAATCTCATGGTAATCATCATATTATTACCAAGGTGACGTCCATGGAAGAAAAAAAAGAAGAATCTCCTAGAGGAGATGTTAGTTCATCTTGCAACCAAGTAGAATAATAATTTATATCAATATTACTCACATGCTGCCAAGTATTCAGTGTATCTAGTAGTAATAGAACCTTTCAAGGATTGTTGTCACAACTAATAATGTAGCAATTATAAAACTTGATATGTGCGAATTGGAAACTTATTATGATCCATATTTATGATCAGAACGAAATGAAACCACATATTTATAATATTAACAGAGATAAACAATGACCAATAATAGAGATATAGTAAAACTTGACTTCTATAAAATAAGAAATATGTTGAAAATTGTAAAATGTAGACTGAAAACAAGCCTTCTAGAATGGTGGTAGCTTATCTCTGAGAAGGGATGTGACGACTATGCTCATTTGCAAGAAGATGAGTAAAATGAGGCTCTGAAGGAATTTTTACAATAAAAATGAATCCCAAAACCCTAGACATCCAAAAAAATAACCCTAGGAGATGAAGCGCCAAAAGTCATGTGGACCCCATTGGGGTAAGTTAGTACATCAACTTCATGGGCTCATAACTTTTGCATATGATATTCGTTTAGGGAAAATGATAGCTCATTAGAAAGGTATTGATTATGAGGTTAATTTGGGGGGGTAAATTAGTTCCTTTGGATATAATTGAGGTTCCTGATCATGAAACAAATGTCATTTAGGCCCTCAAAATGGCCTTGGAATTTAAGGAACCGAAAAACTACTAAAAATAGTAAGTTTCCAAAAAATTGTTTTGAGAAAATTGGAAAAGGTGGATGACCACCAAGATCATCCTGTATCAATCCTCCCCCCTTAGGAATAAATTTTTTCCATTACATTAAGTCCCCCCATCATATGAGCAAATTTCTGTTGAATTTGGTCCCAGGTGAGACACTTGCCTTGGTGCAGGAGATGCCCTCCTTTGTCAACCCGAAAAGGATGGATCCTCTACTGGTGAGTGACCTTGACATTTGTTTCCATGATATCATCATTGGATTTATTTTCCATGTAGTCAGGGTTGAGCTCTGTTGGTTTCAATTGTTCCCTTATCTCTCAGGTGTCCAATAATGGTGGAAAATAAGGCCGAAGGAGGTCCACATTGAACACTAGGTGAAATCCAAGGAAGGGGGGGAGGTTGAGCTCAAAAAAATTGTCACCCAAAGCCTTGATTATGGTGTAGGTTTCATAATGGAGTGGAGAAATATTTCGATGAGGCTCTGTAAGGTGTTCTTTCTACAAATGCAACCAAACTTTGTCTCTGACCTGAAACTGGTGTGGCACCTGATGTTGATCATGGAACTTCTTGTACTTGGCATTGGACTTATGTAAAATATCTTGAACCTATTGGCGGATGTGTTGGATCTTTTCAATGAACCGAGTGGCTTTGTCAGCTCCATTTTGATCATGCGATGAGTCTTCCTGGGTGGTCGCAAGGGGTAGTGCAACATCCATGGGATCCAATGGTTGAAATCTCAACCCCACCTGAAAGGGGTTGTGGTTGGTTGAGATACGTATGTATTTATTATAGTTGTGTTGAACATAGGGAATACTATCATCCTAGGTGTGGGGTTGCGTGGAATTGTACATGCGCAGGATGTGCATGATTATCCAGTTGACGACCTCAGTTTGGCCATTTGTTTGAGGGTGGAAGGAAGTGGACTTGGTGAGCCTGGTGTCTAGTAGTGACTAGAGGCTTGACGATACTGTGATGAGGAAATGACTGTCCTAATCTAAGATAATAGTTTGTGGGATCCCAAAGTGTGCCCACACTTTTTCAAAGAAGATCTTTGCAGTGGCCTCCAGTGTGATGATCTTCTTGCAGGTGGTCATAATCGCCATCTTGGAAAAGTGATCAACAACCAAAAAAACACTCATTTCCCCGCCTGGTGGATGGAAGGCCCAAGATGTAGTCCATTGAGATGGATTCCTATGTCCTCTTAGGAGTAGGAAGAGGATTTTACATTCCTTGTTTCTTAATGGTCGGTTTGGCAATAGCTCAGGTAGTGCGGTACTAGATATACTTGTTGACATCTTGCCGAAGTTTCAACCAGTGGAAATGTCACTGCAACAATGCCATTTTATTTTCCACACAAAAGTGTCCTACCAACCGAATTTAGTGGGATTCCCAAATCATCTTCGATCACTCGCTTGAAGGAATGCAGAGATATCCCACATGGAACAACAACTTGTCCTCAAGATAAAAACTAGTGACAATTGTGTTTGCACATAACATCTAGTAGGTGTTGGCGAATTCAAGATATGTCTCATAGAATTGGGTCCATTCTGAGGTATTGTGTCCATAAGAATCAAGCACTATGGTGAGTGTCACGATTGGAGGTCGGCTAAGCAAATCAATGACTCAGTTGGTACTTCATGTTTTATACTTGATGTTGAGGTGGAATTGCAGAAAATATGTAGACCACTTCTGATGGAGTTCATTCTGTAATTTTCCTTGTGTCTTCATGAACTGCAATGACTTATGATTAGTGTGGATGACTATCTCCTTCCCGAGAATGTAATTCCTCCACTGGCAGTAAGCTTTCAGAATGGATTAAATTTCTTTATCGTAAGTAGGGTACTTACAGATGACATATGATAGTGTATCACTATGATAAGCCATGGGGTGGTCGTGATGAGTGATGATTATGACCAAAACATAGTATGAAGCATATGTCTTGATATCTAAGGGATGTTGCAAGTTAGGTAATGAAAGAACTAGGGCGGGGCACAAGTTCTACTTCAGATCATCAAATGATTTCTATTGGGACATGCCCAGCACAATTTTTTCCTTACCACCACCCCTGGTTATTTGGCTGAGGGCCCATGCAATATGGGATAATCCCAATATAAACCTGCAATAGAAATTGGCAATGCCTAAGAAGATATGAAGCTCAGTGAGCATTGTTGGGGCTAGATAGTCACAAATGAATTGGATCTTGGCTGGATCAACATGCACACCATGTGCATAAAAAATGTAGCCTGGGTACTGGATCATGTCCATGTCGAAGGAGCACTTTTCCAAGTTGTGATATAGTTTGTGTTGTCACAGAGTCTTCAAAAACCTCTTGACTATGTTGCAAGTGTTCTTCCCAAGTCTTATTGTAGACGAGGATGTCATCTAGATAAACCACCACAAAATAATTAGTTAAAGGATGCAAGATATTGTCCATCATCCTCATGAAATTTGTTGGGGAATTTTTCAAACCAAAGTGCATGACCAACCATTCAAAAATACCTTCTTTGGACTTGAACACAATTTTCCATACATCTGTCTATTCTATTGGGACCTAATGGTAGCCATAATTCAGATCAATATCACTGAAGTATTTTCCCCCCTTGAGTTGATCAAGGAGATCATTGATTCAGGGAATTGGGTACCGGTTCCTGACTGTGATTTTATTTAGGTCCCGATAATCAATGCAGAGTCATCAAGTCTCATATTTCTTCTACACCAGCACGATTGGGCTTCCACAAGGTGATGAGATGGGTCAGATGTGCTCCTTATGGAGTAGTTCTTGAATCTGATGCTTGATTTCCTCATTTTCTAATAGAGAGTGGTGATAGACTATCCCATTAGGTAGCGGTGCGTCGGGGGTCATATCGATGGGATATTTGACCTGACAGTGTATAGGCAGCCCATTAGGCAATGTGGCTATGTATTTGTATTATTCCACAAACTTATCCACTTGCTTCTGTTGCATGGAGAGGTCAACCAAAGAGGCCGTGGATGTGGCTAAAACCTTTCAATCACTCTAAGAGTGAAATATAAAGAAGACAAACTTCCCAATATGAGAACTAACCTTCCTACATTGCTTGTAAGAGATCAAGGAAATATCACTTGGTGGGGATACCTCGAGAATACTATACAATTTCATGTTCAAAGTAATAATAACACTGCGAGGCATGGCCTCATATATAGCATGGAATTTCCATAAATAAGGTTGTCCCAAAATAACATCAGAAAATTTAATGCGAGAAACATTACACAATACCTCATCTTTGAATGGCTTGATGCCATATGAAATGCGACATTGTTGGTTGACACGAAGATTGCCTCTTTGACGGAGCCACACAATGATGTAGGGTTGTGCATGTGGATTTATCAACAGGTCTATATGTTTGATGACCTTTGCTGATATGAGTTTCTTCTAGATATCGTTATCAATGATGAAGTGCAGCGGAGTGACTTTTACCCAAATCTGTGAATGAAATAGGCGCTCGCCTTCCTCTGGCTCATCAGGTTCATCAGCCTAGATCTTGGTAGTAAGAACGGTGGAACCGGGTTCTGTTTCAATGATCCATATCCCCATTTTCTAGTTTTGACTTGGAGTCAGAACCCGCATATGATTTGGAGGATTTTACCTTAGCCACCAATTAGTTCTTTGAGCAACAATTAGTAGTGTTATTCTAGGGTATCTTATGGAATTCAGAACACTTCTCAGTATCTTTCTTTGTCTTCTCATTTTCCTTCTTTAATTATAGCTTGGACTTGTTGTCCTAAGGTTTACCATATTTTCTCTATCCTTTATTCTATGGGTTGGGGATGCCCTTGCCTTTCTTCTGTTGTGAGGTGTTCCCAGACCCAAACAACTATGTATTTTGTTTCAAATTATGCTCAATTTTGATGACATATCGATATGCCCCGCCCAAGGATGATATGTCCAAAAACTCTATTTCTTTCTAGATATATCTATTCATACTACTTTGGTACTTGAGCATGAGATGTCACTCAGAATATTTGGTACCCAGCTTGGTGTGCAAGGTATTGAAGACATGAGTGAACTATGGCACTGTTTGGTCTCTTTCCTACCATAGTGTGGTACATATTGTATACAAGTCATCATAACTTCGAATAGGGTATTATTTTTCCTTAATAGCATCCCTGAAGGAACCCCAAGTGGGTGTTAGGGTGCAAATACAAATAATGTGGATCTCTCTATTTCCTTTTTTTCACAGAATGTCTCCCACCAATATTTTACATGGGGGATGACCTTGAGGAGCGCAAATGTAATATTTTTTCTATCGAAAAAAGTTGTGGATAAAAAAATACCCTTATATAAGGTTTAACCATTTATCTACAACATCCACATCTATTTGAACTTCAAATATAGGAATATCAAAATTGATTTGTACCTTGAAGGGGGCGATGCCTCTGCTCGAGGTGGATGCATCACTTGTCGGCAGTCATCAAAGGATTTGTAGAAATTTTTCCATCACCTCGTTCCTTTGTTGCTCAAGGGATTCCTTGAGCAACATTTCAAAAGGATCTCCTGTCCCGTCATATTTATTTTAACCTTCCATGAAAAGTTTCTTGGGCATGCGAGAGCAGCTGTCCTCAAGAGAAACAAGCTTGAGACCCAACTCTCTATATCCTGACTGGTTCAGGGACATGTATTAAAAAAAATGGCAAGGAGAGGACCGCTATGATCTGTATTTATGAGAGGAATGAAATGAAACCAAAGATATATAATATTAACACAGAGACATAGTGAACAATAACAGAGATACAGTAAAACTTGACTTCTATTAAATAAGAAATATGTTGAAAACTGTAAAATGTAGACTAAAAACAAGCTTTCTAGAATGATGGAAACTTATCTATGAGAAGAGATGTGATGACTACGCTCATTCCCAAGAAGATGAGTACAATGAGGCTCTGAAGGCATTTTTAAAATAAACATGAATGTAAAAACCCTATACATCCAAAAACCTAACCCTAGGAGATGAAATGAGCTATTGTGCACCCTAATAATGAAAAATCATCAGAGGTTCTTTATAATTAAAAATCATAGTTTAGGCCCTCAAAATGGCCCTAGAAGTTGAGGAATCAAAAAAATGCTAAAAATAGTAAATTGCCAAAAAATTGTTTTGAGCCAATTGAAAATTGTGGGTGGCCACCAAGATGCTCCTGTATCATATTAATTTAATCAATCAAACCTGGAACCTGGACTCTTATCTTCAAGAATGGGTGCTATTGATTTTCTTCTAAGTCTCCTTCACTCGAGATGACAATTATTCTCTTCAACCTATCCCCTATACTTAAGACAATATGCCTTCTTGACAAAAATATGAGTTAGAGAATATAATGCAAATAAAATCTAAAATATCAACCTTAAGCAATCTAATACTTTGACTAGAGTTAGCTTATAACCTTAACTTTGAACATAGGTTATTATAACTTCCATAGATCAAAATACAACTAGATGTTCATAAGATTACAATAATTCCATAAAAACTGGAGGAATATGAAAACATTCAAACGTGGAGTTCGATGTTCCTTTGAATGTGTTGGGTATGAGATCACTCTATATCTACGATTGTAATAGAACCATGCTACTGAAATCACACTCAAAATAGTGATACAATTTATATATATAAGTACATACCTACTGCAGTATTGGTCGGTAGTGTCACCATCTGACAATAGCAAAAAGAAATGATGAACATTAAAACTTCAAAGGTGCTCCAACTTGCGATCTAAAGGTAGATGGATATGTTATATGGTAAGGTGCACTAAGAAAACCAAAAATTATTCCCAACACTTCAGAGAAAATTTCACCGCAATGGGTACCGCAACTGGTGTTGGCATTACAACTAGTGTTGCAACCAACACTACAATTGGTGTTGCAATTGGCACTGTAACTGGTGTTGCAAATAGAACTACAAGTACTGCTACAAATGGCACAAAGTAGCTAGCATAAAGGAAATAGAATGAAGGAACTAGCACTGCAAACCTAGGGTTTTATGAGGAAACCCTAATTTCTCAACTTCATAAATTTGCATATCTGATTCAGGGAAGAGATGTTCCCTACTTAGGATACCTTCTTAGAGAGTTAATTAAGTGGCCATTAAGCTTTACAATGAGGGAAACTAAGGATTTTCCTTCCAATGGTTGGACTGTTATGAAGGAAACCAATTATGATACCATGTTGAAATTTTGGTATGCTCGTTTAACCATAGACAATGTCACATCATTGTCACCCAACCATAGGCCTTCACGTATGCCACCCCTGAGCACACTAACCTTTACTTAGAAAAATTTCAGAAATCTTACTCTAGAACCAACAGATAAACACTAGTTTCTAACTTCAACAACAACTCAAGACAAGTAGACTTCTCCTTCTCCAATGGTAGCGCATAAGAGAGAGAGTCTCGATATCCACATAACAAGTTCTATACACAATTGTAGTAGTTGCAACTGCACTACTCTCTCAACCTTGCTCCACACTTAGAAAGAATATCACCAAGATAATCACCAAGAGAATCACTTGATAGATCTAGACAGAGACCAAGACCAAGAGATGACCATACACCCTTATTCCTCCTTGGAGATGTAGTTTCAACTCTCCACAAGGCTTGTGATCTGACTGGGTATCCAAATGAGATAAAAATTCCTCTATTTATATTAATCTATCTAGTGGATTTTCTTGTTGGCCTAACCTGACTTTCTGATAATTATATTTTCTATTTATCTTCTTCCTGTGGAGATGACCTGTATTTCTGGAATATAATATTCTAATATTATTTATTTTGTTAGGCCGAATTGTCTTCTAGGGTTTCCACACATATTTTTAATGGTTCACTTTATTCCAGAATATTCTATTCTAATTCATAGGTTACACGTGGAGGTTAATACGTCCCACAAGTGCCAAAACATCAACATCCCTCACCTTCTAAATATTTGGATCCATCAAAAAATAATGACACATGTCAGGATCCCCTTTTTTTATTTCAACTGGTGTTTTTTAAATTTAGTTTTTCTTTTTTGTTTTAATGGGGTTAGAAGAGTCAATGTGTTTTTCTAATCTATCCTTGGAGATTATGTTAGGCTATACATCAGAAGGAATGTCAGTCTGACTAACTATATTACAATCAAGTTCAATAATTTTGGTGTAGTAAATGATTCTAGACTATGTATCAGATTGTGAAAAGGGTGATATTTCAACGATGTAATTCCCAAAAAACGTGTCATATTATTAATTTCCCAGGATTGAGTTATTGAAAATTAATTGTTCATTAGAGTCATTCAGATCCATGGCTATGTGTTTCATGTAACTGTCTCCATCGATCCTAATTTGGTTCACCTTCCCATTGTAGGGGAGATAGAGGTGTGACCAATCGATGGCAAAGTAACCATTCAACATAGATGACCAGTCATGGCGTAGAATCATATCGTACTTTTCACGTATATATACCACAATGATATCGATGGTTTGGTGGAATTTCGGATTGGAAGAATCCTAATTAACACATTCTTCAATTCCCCGATTATTTTTACTTTAGTCTTGTCTAAGTGAATAATTTGAATATCAGATGATTATGGTTTGACATTAATATTTTCGCAGACTTTGAAGGGCGTGACATTGGATGAGGTGCTAGAGTCTACTATACAATTATGAACATTCTTGTTAAATATTTCAAAGGTGATAAGGAAAGGTGGACTGGTATATCTAGACCTTTCTCCTATAAGGAAAAAATCCATGCTGACCTGGCTTTTAGACGAAGTGTCATTGATCAATGAGTTGGTCTTGGCTATCCCTTTCTTAGCTCTTGGATTAATTTATTTTTAGCTAGCGGGGGTTTTTTCGTATAGGGTATTGAAAAACTTTTCTTGGATTTGTGGGATTTTCATGACTTCAAAAAAGGAAATATTTTCCTTAGTCTTTTTCAAGTCTTCTAAGAAGTCATATTCTAACCTGATAGGGGGTGTGGATGTAGGATTGAACTTTGATGTCTGATTGGTCATTTTCTGGTCTAAAGGTGTATTTTTCGGAGGGTTGGGGATCAAATTCACTGGAGGAAATGATGTCTTGATAGTGGAAGTGGTAGGAGTGGTGGCATTATTAATGGTGGAATCATTAGAAGTTGTATTGCTTATGCTTCTAGTTGTAACAATGTTTTTTGAAATATTCACTTCTTCTACTTCTTCTTCTTCACCTCCAAAGGAAAGGTCCCAAAATGAATTCAATTGATGTTTTTAAGCTTCTTGAGATTCATGGGATTTGTCTTGTTGTTCCTGATATTCCTCCCCTTATTCATCAACCTCAGTTAGATTTTTGGTCTCCCAAGTTTGCAAATCCTGGATTGTATCCTCTATATTAATGCCACCCAAATGAGGTGTGTTAGTTTTATTTGTAGAAGGGAAGTTTTTATATTTCTTCCGAGGGAACCCAAAGAATTTATTTGGGTTAGAATACCCTTCTCCAATAATTTTCTTTAGATCATTTAGTTTGTTGTATAATTTCTTGATAATTCTATGAAGTGCTTCCATATCCATAGGATTATCTTGTTTCTTTTCTTCTAAAGTTTTAGATGAATTTTCTTTAGCTTTGCCTTTATATTTTGAAGGTTTGGAACCCGATTTCCCCTTCAATATTGTTATAACAGTAAATTTCTCCAGACATGCATACCTAACACTTGGCCCTCTTACTTTCTATTTTTCCCAAGCCATCACTGAGATGCTCTTCCTAAAAACTCTTTTTTTGAAGATGTACACGCCATGCACCAATACTGCCTGCGTACACACACTTGTTGCACCAATACTTCCATGGTACCCAGCTTGGTGTGGAAGGTATGGAATACATTAGTGAAATATGGAACTGTTTGGTCTCTTTCCTTCCATAGTGTGGTACATATTGTATACAAGTTGTGATAACCTCCAATAGGGTAGTATTTTTCCTTAATAGCATCCCTGAAGGAACCCCAAGTGGGTGGCAATGTGAAAATACAAATAATGTGGATCTCTCTATTTCCTTTTTCTCACAAAAAGTATCCCACCAATATTTGACATGGGATATGACCTTGAGGAGCGCAAATGTAATATTTTTTCTATGGAAAAAGTTGTGGATAAAAACATACCCTTACAAAAGGTTTAACCATTTATCTACGGCATCCGCATCTATTTTAACTTCAAATATAAGAATATCAAAATTGATTTGTACCTTGAAGGGGGTGATGCCTCTTTTTGAGGTGGATGCATCACTTGTCGGAAATCGTCGAAGGATTTTTGAAAAAAAAATCATCACCTAGTTCCTTTTTTGCTCAAGAGATTCCCTCAACAACATTTTGAAAGGATTGCATGTCCCGTCATCCTTATTTTAACCTGCCATGGACAGTTTCTTGGTCGTGCGAGAGCAGTTGTCCTCGAGAGAAATAATCTCAAGACCCAACTCTCTATACCCTGACTAGTTCGGGGAAATGTATTAAAAAAAATGACAAGGAGAAGATCTCTATGATCTGTATTTATGAGCAGAATGAAATGAAACCAAAGATTTATAATATTAACATAGAGACATAGTGAACAGTAACATAGATACAATAAAACTTGACTTCTATTAAATAAGAAATATGTTGAAAACTGTAAAATGTAGACTGAAAACAAGCTTTCTATAATGGTGGAAACTTATCTCTGAGAAGATATGTGATGACTATGCTCATTCACAAGAAGATGAGTACAATGAAGCTCTGAAGGCATTTTTAAAATAAACATGAATGTAAAAACCCTATACATCCAAAAACCTAACCCTAGGAGATGAAACATGCTATTGTGCACCCTAATAATGAAAAACCATCATAGGTTCCCTATAATGAAAAATTATCGTTTAGGCCCTCAAAATGGCCCCAGAAGTTGAGGAACCGAAAAAAATGATAAAAATAGTAAATTGCCAAAAAAATATTTTGAGCGAGATGGAAATGGTGGGTGGCCACCAAGATCCTCCTGTATCATATTAATTTAATAAAACAAACTTGGAACCTGGAGTCCTATCCTCAAGAATGAGTGTTGTTGATTTTATTCTGAGTCTCCTTCACTCGAGATGACAAGTATTTTCTTTAACCTATCCCTTGTACTTAAGACAATATGCTTTCTTGACAAAAATATGAGTTAGAGAATATAATGAAAATAAAATCTAAAATATCAACCTTGATCAAACTAATACTTTGACTAGAGTCAGCTTATAACTTTAACTTTGAGCATAGGTTATTATAACTTCAATAGATCAAAATACAATTAGATGTTCATAAGATTACAATAATTCCATATCAACTGGAGGAATATGAAAACAATCAAAGATGAAGTGCGATGTTCCTTTGAATGTGTTAGTTCTGAGATCGCTCTATATCCACGATTGTAAGAGAACCCTGCTCCTGCAATCACACTCAAAATAGTGATACAATTTATATATATGAGTACATACCTACTGCAGTATTGGCCGACAATGTCACCATCCGACAATAGCCAAAAGAAATGACGAACCTTAAAACTTTAAAGGTGCTCCAACTTGTGATATAAAGGTAGTTGGATATGATCTAGGGTAAGGTGCACTAAGACAACCAAAAATTATTCCCAACACTTCATAGAAAATTTCACCGCAATGGGTGCTACAAATTGTGTTGGCACTACAACTAGTGTTACAATTGGTGTTGCAACTGGCACTGTAACTGGTGTTGCAACTGGAACTGCAACTAGTGCTGCAAATGGCACAAAGTAGCTAGCATAAAGGAAATAGCATGAAGGAACTACCACTGCAGACCTAAGGTTTTATGAGGAAACCCTAATTTATCAACTTCATAAATTTTCATATCTAATTCGGGGAAGAGATGTTCCCTACTTAGGCGACCTTCATAGTGAGTTCAGTAAGTGGTCATTAATATTTACATTGGGGTAAACTGAGGATTTTCCTTCCAACGATTGGACTCTTACGAAGGAAACCAACTATGATACCATGTTGAAATTTTGTTATGCTCGTTTAACCATAGACAATGTCACATCATTGTCACCCAACCATATGAATTCACATATGCAACCCCCGAGCACACTAACATTTAATTAGAATAATTTCAACAATCCTACTCTAGAACCAATAGATAAACGTTAGCTGCTAACTTTAACAACAACTCAAGACAATTAGACCGCTCCTTCTCCAATGGTAGCGCATAATAGAGAGAGTCTTGATATCCATAGAATAAGTTCCATACAAAACTGCAGTAGTTGCAACTGCACTAGTCTCTCAACCTTGCTCCACACTTAACTAGAATATCACCAAGATTTTCACCAATATAATCAACAAGAGAATCACTTGATAGTGCTAGAGAGAGACCTAGACCAAGAGATTACCATACACCCGTATTCCTCCTTGGATATGTAGTTTCAACTCTCCACAAGGTTTGTGCTCTGACTGGGTATCCAAATGAGATAAAACTTCCTCTATTTATATTAATCTATCTAGTGGCTTTTCTTGCTCAGATGACCTGACTTTCTGGTAATTATATTTTCTGTTTATCTTCTTCCTGTGGAGATCACTTGTATTTCTAGAAGATAATATTATAATATTATTTATTCTGTTAGGCCGACTTGTATTCTAGGGTTTCCACACATATGTTTAATGGTTCACTTGCTTCCAGAATATTCTGTTCTAATTGATAAGTTACATGTGGAGGTTAATACCTCCCACAACTACCAAAACATGAACATCCCGCACCTTATAAATATTTGGATCCATCAAAAAATAACGTCCACCTGTCAGGATACCCTTTTTTTATTTCAACTAGTATTTTTAAATTTTCAATTTTTTTTTTGTTTTAATGGGGTTAGAAGAGTCAATGTGTTTTTTCTAATCTATCCTTGGAGATTATGCTAGGTTGTACATTAGAAGGAATGTTAGTATGAATAACTATATTACAATCAAGTTCAACAATTTGGATGTAGTAAAGGATTCTAGACTATGTATCAGATTGTGCAAAGGGTGATATTTCAACGGTGTAATTCCAAAAAAACGTGTCATATGATTAATTTCCTAGGATTGAGTTATTGAAAATTGATTGTTCATTAGAGTCATTCAGATCCGTGGCTACATGTTTCATGTAAGTCTCTCCATCGATCCTAATTTGGTTCACCTTCACATTGTAGGGGAGCCAAAGGTGTGACCAATCGGTGGCAAAGTAACCATTCAACATAGATGACCAGTCATGACTTATAATCATATCGTACTTTTCACGTATATCTACCACAATTATATTGATGGTTTGGTTGACTTTCAGATTGGCAGAATCCTAATCAACACATTCTTCAGTTCCCAGATTATTTTTACTTTGGTCCTTTCTAAGTGAATAATTTGAATAGTAGATGGTTATGATTTGACATTAACCTTTTCGCAGACTTTGAAGGGCATGACATTGGATGAGGTGCTAGAGTCTACCATACAATTATGAACATTGTTGTTAAATATTTCAAAGGTGATAAGGAAAGGCAAAGTGGTATATATAGACCTTTTTCATATAAGGGAAGCATTCTTGGCTACCTAGATTTTAGACGAAGTGTCATTGATCAATGAGTTGGTCTTGGCTATCCCTTTCTTAGCTCCTACATTGATTTATTTTTAGTTAGTGGGGGGTTTTCCCTATAGGGAATTGACAAAATGTTCTTGGATTTGTGGGATTTTCATGAGTTCAAACAAGGAAATATTTTCCTTAGTCTTTTTTAAGTCTTCTAAGAAGTCATATTCTAACCTAAGAGGGGGTGTGGATGTAGGATTGAGCTTCGATGTCTGATTGGTCATCTTTTAGTCTAAAGTTGTATTTTTTGGAGGGTTGAGGATAAAATTCACCGAAAGAGATGAAGGATTGGTAGTGGAAGTGGTAGGAGTGGTGGAATTATTATTGGTGGCATTGTTATTAGAATTTTTATTGCTGACGCTTCTAGTTGTAACAATGTTTTGTGAAATATGAACTTCTTCTACGTGTTCTTCTTCACCTCCAAAGGAGATGTCCCTAAATGAATTCAGTTGATGTTGTTCATCTTCTTCAGATTCATGAGATTTGTCTTGTTGTTCCTAATATGCCTCCCCTTCTTCATCAACCTCAGTTAGATTTTCGATCTCCCAAGTTTGCAAATCCTGGACTGTATCTTCCATATTAATGCTACCCGACTGAGGAGTGTTGTTTTTATTTGTAGTAGGGGATTTTTTATATTTCTTCAGAGGGAACCTAAATAATTTCTTTGGGTTAGAAGACCCTTCTCCAATATGTTTCTTTAGATCAATTAGTTTGTTGGATAATTTCTTGATAATTCTATGAAGTGCTTCTATATCCATAGGATCGTCTTGTTTCTTTTCTTCTAAAGGTTTAGATGAAGTTGCTTTAGCTTTGCATTTATATTTTGAATTTTTGGAACCCGAGTTCCCCTTAAATATTGTTATAACCCTAAATTTCTCCAGACATGCATACCTAACACTTGGCCCTCTTACTTGCTATTTTTCCCAAGCCATCATTGAGTTGCTCTTCTTGAAAACTCATTTTTTGAAGATCTATGCGCCCTGCACCAATAATGCCCATGTGCACACGCTTGTTGCACCACTAAAACTTGTGTACGTTTCCTAGTTGCATCATTACAACCCACGCATACTTGAAAAAGTTGCAAAAATTAAAAAATTGCAAGGAATTCGTTGAGATTACGGGCTATTGGGTAGTTTCCCAACTAATCCATTACCTGTAGCCCGTCACCCAACCGAATAAAGATCCTTTTGTCATATAAAAGGAGGTGTTGGGGTCTCATTCCTAAGATCATCATAAGAACAATGAAACTCTGTCTGTTTCACATCCCCTCCTAGCCCGAAGCATTTCCAGCCTTGTTGTGAGAATTTTATAAGAATTCCCCATTTTGCCCTTTTTCCTCCATCATAAGCCCATTCCATTTCCCAAGAAGAAGGTTGAGAGGATAAATATACACAGAGGTTCACTTGGATCTTGGTGAAGAGGATCCCGGACCAGGTTCATGGAGTAGTAGCCAACACTATTTGTAAGTAATCATTGTATTATCAATAAAAGAAGTACTTTTCCTGTCCGAGAACATGATGTGTCGAATGTTTGAATTTGTTTTATGTTTTTATTCTAACATCTAACCTGTATTTATGTATGAAATGTATGATTGTAGTTCCATGTTTATCTATCTTTAAATGTAGGCCATCCTTGGGAGGAGGTCTGCAGTCAACAGAGCCTTCAACTGTGAGAGGATCTACACTAGATGTGGAGTAAAGGTACAATTATTAGATCCTTATTATTTTACTTTTATTGCATAAGTCTGGGATATGTTTGGGCTAGTTAGAGAAGTAGGAGAATTTTAAATGGTTATTGATCTGCCTACATTGTAAACCCTGGTGTATCCATAAGGATGGGTTTTCCCATTCTAGCAGAACTGGTGACCGTATTGGGGAGACCTCTAGGGTTTTAGGGGATTTTTTGGGTGTTTGATTGGTTTTATACCTTTTGAGTTTATTTTTGAGTCTTTTGAGTCTTTAAGTGATTCTAGTCACCTATTGGTGCCATACCAGTTCTCCCTTCCCTGTCATTCTGTCTATTTGTTTTCTTTTTTCAAGAAATATAAAGGTGTATGCGGCCTGTTGTGGGTCATCACGCATATATACACGCCCTTCTTTATAGACAAACCACATACATATGCAGGCTACTTAAGCATCATTAACGTACATGTGTCAATAATTTTTCTTTTAAGAAGAGGCAGTCAACCTCTTCCCTGATTGAAGTTTTACTTCTCAGGGTTTCTTGATTAAGTACAGTGTCTCTGGTTTTTACAGTCGAAGCCTGGGTTGGATGTCAATTTGATAATCCTTTCAAAGATTTATTGTGTTTGATTTGAAAGAGTTTTAGGCAAGTCTTTGAGTCTTCGATCAACCTGTTTGGTGTCTTTAGTGACTCCCTGTGATTCGCAGTGGGCCAGAGGTTAGTTTCAGTCTTGTCTTGTTTTTCACTTTTTCCCCTTTCTCTTTATTTAAAGAAAAAGAAAGAGAATTTATTTCTAGTTTCTTGTTTGAAGCATTTAAAAATAAATAAATAAATTCATTTCTTAGTTTGGTTAATTAGTTGGGTTAGTTATTTTTCTTGTTAGGAAAAAGAGTTATTTTCTTAAGTTTTTTACTTATTGCTTAGAACATTAAGTAGCTCGTATTCAAGCGAAATTTCATTTTAGGTTTTCCTTTAAAATATCTTAGAAAAAGTTAGTTATGAAAAGTTGGTTAAAGAGTTAGTTGCAAATCTTTATTGTCAACTAGAAGTACTTTTTCTTTCAGTTTCGTTTATTTCTCCTTCTTCGTCTCCCATACACATCACTAGTTTTGCTACCATTTCCTTGAGTTAAAACAATCCATTTAAAATAAACGCTAATTAAAATCAACTAGACTTTATGTTTGTAGCGTCAATCAACTAGTTTAGGCTAGAGCCTTGAATTAGGTTGGAGAGGAAACTCTTCAAGGCTTATAAAAAAACATTGGAGTCAGAGCTAGGGAGTGTAAAAAGTCCAGTAAACATGAAATTTATCCGGGACCCCCTCTAAGAAAGGTGTTAAATATGAGGTCATGTGCAGAAAGGTAGCAGAGATAACGCCTCAAAAGTTGAAACAAGCATAGTGGGGAATGCATATTGAGGACTTGTCGTGGGATAGTGTCGGTTGCATTTTCCTATGGAGCTTCATGGACCTCAAATCCATTCGGGATCCTTAGTTTTCTTTCATACCACTTGCTTTCGATACCCTCGGTAGGTTTCAGGCTTGTTACCCTTCTCATTGTAGTCCACCTGGTTGTCGACTGTACCCTCCTGGTGATTGTTCGCGAGTTGGAAACTTAGTTTCCTTTATTCTAGGGACTTATACATGTGACTATGGGGGTATACCATGATACCTAGGGCATACGTCAAGCCACGCTTTGTAGAGTATGCTCAAAGGATGCTTCCATGTTCGAGTTTCACTTGTACCAGTAAGTTTCTCTAGTGTTGGTTGGCGTAACTGTTTTTTCAACTAGATAGTGTTTTGCTTGTTTTATCTTGTAGGAACTTTTCTAGTGTGTGCTTGTTTTCAAATGTTAGTAAAAGCCTTACTGTGTCATTGATATTTTCAAAAAGTGGAAGATCAAGAGCTCCGTCGGTCACAAAGGCATCAGGGCCTTCCATTGGTTACATTGGAGCCACCACTGTCATCGTTACAGTGAAAAATTGAGCAACAAGGGTCATTTGAAGCGACTAGGCCACAGGAAACTGTGCTCGAGCCAGCTCCAGGAGGAGAACACTCGAATCCAAAGGAACCTACTATTTATGACCTTGGAGAGGAATCTCTCGAGCCAGAAAACACTTTGATCACTGACTTGTCAATGCCACTCTTGATACAAGTTGTCCCTCCAAGGGTAACACATCATGAGAGTCAAATAGTCTTGCAAGAATCTATGGAAGAAAATGCAGCTTCTTCGTCAGGGAGTCCTCACACTCCCTCAACGACTGCCAACACAGAGGGAATTTCACCTCCTAACCTACCTTATTTGGTCTGAAACACCATGGTCTTGACCAACTCTACTTCAGACAGTGGTCTGATTCTGTCTATGGAGGTGACCATTGCTCTGTTCACACAAAGTGTGACGGGCCCTCCATTTTAATATGGGATGCCCGGCTTTGATACAAACTTCATCCTCACCTACTCAACCCTACAGAAATGGGTCTGGGGGTAGGGAGATCGAAATATCATTTGCAAGGGTCCATGGGAGGAACCTCAACCTCCTATAACGCCATCCCTTACGGTGGGGGGCATATGCCTCCTCTGTCCCCCTCGCTCGGAGGTGCTTTCCAGCCACCTGTCGGGCCAAACACAAACTACATATTGTTTGGAGTAGGAAGTCTAGGACCAACTTCCTACACCATGTAGGTGTGTTCTATGTCATTCTCTTTGTTTGACACATTTGGTAATAACATTTTTTCATTAGCTGTCATCTCGGCTGGGGGAAACCTTGGTTTTGGACAACATAATCCTGTGCAGGTTACTATTCCTACACAGGGGGAAAGCACACGAGCCTTCTCCTCACAAGGACACTGGAATCCTTGGCATGGATAATTTCCCTTGTCATGGATTTCGACCGGAGGCAAACCCTTCCATGGTCAATGGAACTGTGGGCAATGCTCAATACCTATGCCCATCGGATTGGCAAGGGGCAACCCTTTCCAGAATATTTAGAACACAACGCAGGGAGGAATCCCCGCCCAACCCTCAACATCTAATTACAGGAATCAGTCGATGATGTCCCAACAAACACAATACCCATATGTTGGCCAAGGCCATGGTATTTACCAAAACCTTGGTCAGCAACCCAAATTTTCCTCGCAACCTAGTGCTAGTCAAACTCTAGGGTCCCTTCTTCCTGTACATAGTACTCATCCCAAGCTACCATTTCTGGTGACGTTACATTTTCCAAACTTGTCAAGGCTATTAAACGACCCAATTTGTCATGACCTGCATTGGCCTCCCATGTCGACTAAGTTGCCCTCAGACATTATGAAATTCGAAGGCAAGCCTGGAAAATATCTGGGTGATCACATGAAAACTTTCCACCTATGTTGCTCGTCAAACTGGTTGCGAGGCGACTCTATACAATTGCGCCTGTTTCAATGCACTCTTATTGGGGGTGCTGCAAAATGGTACATCGAGATCGACCGCTCAAGATACTCTTTCTTTAGCGATTTGGTGATGGTTTTTTGAACCATTTACAACTACCTATGAGATATGATGTCAGCACCAAATTGTTGGCTAACTTTGAGTAGACGAAGGACGATCATATCTCAGATCACATCTAGGAATGGAGGAGACAAAAGAGGTTGATTAAGGTACAGGTATCACCGAATTTCCTGCTGGAGTGGATCCTAAAGTTTTTGGGACCTTAGTTATCCAAGGAAGTTTCAATGTCAGGAGTGTTTTTAGAGGAGGAGGAGATAATGAGATCACAAGAGCTCGAATTGATATAGTATCAGTCTGTCTTACTCTATGAGATTTTTCCAGATGCACCAGGATCCATCCTTGACAAGGCCAGACACAATTCTGGACCAAATGTCGATGGTATAGTTGGTTCAACACAAGAAAATCCCATTTATCAGCTATCAAATCAATTGCAAAAAAATTTGATACAACAGACAGCGACCAGTCAGACCTCCGGTTCGGTTGCTCCACCTACCCAAACATCAGACATACACAGTGTACAGTTGAAGAACCTGAAGGCCAGTCAAAAGCCTGATGAAAAGAAAAAACAATGGAACAAGAAGGGTAAGGGGGATAAGAAACCCAACAACAATGATGGCACGGGAAACAGAAAGAAGAGAAAGTTGAAGTATCTGTGTAACCTTTGCATGGAGGACCACCCGACTCACCTGTGCCCTCAAATTGTGGAGGCCCATAAGTTATTAGTGCAGCAACAGCCTGTTGTGTTAATGAACCCATTTCCACATGGGAAAAATATGACTCAAACCTCTTCGATCACAGATGGGGGAAGGCAGGGACCTCCTCTATCTTATAATAATCCCTCGGCCGTGAACATTTATATGATGAAAGGTGATGCTTACATAGAAACTAGGGAAGATGATTACGGAATGTCAGAAACTGCTGAAAAGGGTAAGGAAGCCGTAGTCTCATATGTTCCTCTACATATTGAGAAGAGGATGGGAGAAACAATGACATACATCCTGAAAGGGGCGATCAAGAAATCTTCGCATAATCCGAATGCGAGGGCCGCCCAAAATCACTCTACGGTGGAGGATTTGTCACAAACCCCTTGCGCGATGTCTTCTTTGGAAGTCCTCAGAGCTTCCCTTCATAGATAAAGGCTCTGTTGTTCTCTTTGGGATCTACTAAGACCTGTAATCCGGGAATGATCATGCTTGATATGACCGACTTGAAACCTCATCTCCCTTACTATGTGGCATTTCAGATAGTAGTGGCTCACCCCATGAAATATTTTATTCAGATTATTTACCATATGGTGGTTGATGAGGGTTCCTTGACTTGCGTGATTTCGTTGGGGTGTTGGAAGGCCATTTTCCAACCCGTTTTGTCTATGTCACCTACTCTTATTACTTATTTCGATGGTTGTTCTTTCAGATCACATGGAATCATCCCTTCTTTCTCCATGCATTTAGGAGGGAAGACCGTGTGCATCGATTTTGAAGTGGTGGATGCACCTCTCGACTACAACCTTCTATTAGGAAGGAGCTGGACCTATGAAATGCATGTAGTCATTACTATAGTTTTTCAGGTCTTATTGTTTCCACACGAGGGTCGAATCATGACCATTCACCAGTTGTCCTTCTCTTGGCCTGAAGCTTCATCGGGGGAATCCACAGTCCCAATAATTGATAACCCTTAGCCTGACGTCATCAATGTAGGGGTTGGTTTGTGCCTACCTTTGATGGGTACTTTTGGTTACCCACCCCCCTCTTGCGATGTCAAGTTCATATCAGTTACCCCGACCATCCTAAGGATGAATTTTTT
This sequence comes from Picea glauca, assembly GCA_000966675.3. Classification (NCBI taxonomy): domain Eukaryota; kingdom Viridiplantae; phylum Streptophyta; class Pinopsida; order Pinales; family Pinaceae; genus Picea; species Picea glauca. Next base: position 53,121 of record JZKD02S1609358.1, on the reverse strand, counting down.
TAAGTGTTTTCGTTCCTAACGACTTACTTTAACGATCCATGGAATCTTCCTTCCCCATCATCTTCGATGGAAGGGACAGGGAACCCTTGCATGTACATTCCCTTTTCTGCAGTAGAAGTTGCATATGGTATTGTCTAACAAGCTTCAGCTGACCCCAATCCAACTCTTGCACAGGAGTTAGGTCGAGTTCTCGAGCCTATTTGGGCTTAAGGTTCCCTTGCCAATACTAATTCTTTAGATTTGGTATTCCCATTAGATGAGGTGATTCTTGAGGCATTGACAGGTCTGGACAAACCTTGGGACGATATCCATCATAGATCTTATTTCCTCCCAGAGTTAACAAGAATAGAGGTAGGTGAATCCATGTTGACTATGACTGGAGATAGGTCTTGTCCTATTAATCCTCTGGATGTGCATGCAGTTTATTTTGAGGGTAATATGGAAACTATCACTGAAACGATACCTATTGACATATCCAGAACCCCTGGCGTCATGGATAATGTCTTCATCCAAGTGGACTGCTCCCCCGAGGAGATTCGAATCTATACAGATTTATTTAAGAAATTTCACGACGTTTTCTCCTGGTCTTATGAGGAAATGCCAGGAATTGATCCAAGAATCGTCGAACATGAGATAATGACTTATCTTAATGCCAAGCTAGTCCAACATAAGATTCGTCTGGTGAATCCTTGGAAAGTGAAATCTATTAAGGATGAAGTAGAGAACCTGCTCAAATCTGATTTCAAGGAGGTGGATTAGAAAGGGGGGAAAGGAGGATAGGAAGGGGAAAAACACTCGGGAGAAGGGAATTTTGGGGAGGGAGCATTATTTTTCATATTGGGAGACTGTATTGGAGCATTTTGTTTTGGGAGATTGGACGACTATATTACTGGTTTTTGGCTGGAGAAGCTTGTTGTAGAACTGTTACAAGGGGGCACCTGTTGTTGGGAGTTTTTGGCTCAGGGGACAGGAATTGTTAGAAAAATAGGACCACGGAGCAATAAAATAAAACAAATGCAGAAACAAAACACTGAAGACACACAATACAAGAGAGACGTAGATTTATGTGGTTCACCCAGTGTGGGCTACGTCCACCAGAGAAATTGCCAGGTCCTTCCTTTACTATTATCCAGCAAATGAAGGGATACAACCTACAACAAAACCCGCTGTAACTTCCTCTT
>JZKD02S1609358.1:20133-33903 GCA_000966675.3 Picea glauca | reverse complement strand
ACGTCAACATTTGACAAACATCAGAAGAGTTGGACCCAAGTCCGTGGAACCCTAACTACGTGAGGTTGCATTGATGGAGGGAGATCCTTGATCTCGGCCATGGGAACTGAACGAGTGAGCGCAGTGAGGTTCCGCTCCACCCATCTCAAAACTCTCTCATCCTCTACCTAGTCCTCGAGAAGTCTTTCGGATGCACCGGTCCCACATTTGTACATAATAGATACATAGTTGTCAGATACTCTGGTACACATAAAAAATAATATATATAAAAAGAAATTAAAAAATTAAATAACTTTAAAAACAAACATACCTATCTCTCCTTGCTCCTCTCCAAAAGGTACGGGCATGTTCGGATCCCTGGAAAATTTGATCTCGGTGTAGGGGTATTCCTCTATCATTGGAATATGTTGTGCCCACCATTCAAAAAATGTGTCGTCGAAGGACTCTATGGTCCTTCCTCCCCCCGTTCATGGAAAAAATACTTCCCATCTACACACTGCTGAGAAGGAGTCCACATGCCCCCACACTGTCTCTCGCAGACTAAGGCTGGGTACCCTTTCAAAGAATAATGAGCATAGAATAGTATTGAACTTGAAGTTCTTGTTACTACGCTCACGACACTCTATAAACTACCTCTTCATGCATGTCAGCATGTTCGTACTCCAGTCAAATATGCATGCATCAAGGAACTGCATAGCAAAATACATATGTGCCTTGGAAGCCTGGTGGACAGTGGTGGATCCAGTGATCCATCCAATGAGAATTAAGATCACCTTCAATGATAGGTTGGTGATGTTGTTGATGGGAACTTAAGAACCTACTTTCTTAGTGCTTGGCTCATAATGCATACTGATGTAGTCGACAATGTTCAATGGCCCAGAAGGAAACCTGCACAGGTTGACTGGTTCCCCTCTCCTCGAGAGGCCAGTCAGATTCAACAACTTCTCCTCCAGCATGACCGCCTCTATGTCTAAGTTCCAATAATCCACCAAGGCATTCAGAAGCATGGGTTGTGCCCTCATAGGTGGACACTGGTAGAACTTCCATAGCATGCATTGTTTTAATGTGGCAATGCAGCAGGGTCCTCATCGACAAAGATGTCAACCTCCTCATGTTCCCTCTCCCTCCAGTGGACATACATCATATTACATGACAAGTTCAGGGGGAGTTACCTCTTGCATATTCCTTTTTTTCTATGCTTTTGAGGGTGTACGCGGGTTGTATTGGACACAGTCACGTATGCACGCGGGAAGATTGTTTTATGCCTGCGGGCATATGTGGGTTGTCCTTAGAAAACTCGTGTACACGTAGGGTCGCCTTTTTTTAGGAGGGTGCACCCCCCAAAAAAATAAAATAAATTAATAATTGAAGTATTGAAATGCAAGAGGGATGAGTTTATACTTACTTGTTCTGAGAAGAAGTTTGTTTCGTCCTTTGAAGCTCCTGGAATCAACTCTTTTAGCAAAGGGGTTTTTTTACCTTTTGGTTAATTCTCAAATTGCAATGGTGAAAATCAGTTGTCAACTTCTATTTATAGAATTTTTTGTCCCTTTTTGCCACTTTTTTGAACCCTTTTGTCGTTTTTTCTGGCTTGAAAATCATTTAGTCTAATTCTTGAGTTTCTTATTGGATGTTACGGCGCAATTTGATATTAGGTTTGGTAAATTTTGGGAGATGGGTCACTTTTGAAGGCCCTTTGGTAAAAGTCATTTTTTTCCAACTTTTGCATATAAGTTAGGATTCCACCTCATTTTGCATCTTGTTGTCTTTTCCTCTTTTCCATAGGATCGATCCCACTAAACTGTAACATGGAACCGTCATTGCTTCTTTAGAAGTGTCATAATTTAGTGGTAGAACCTACCTTTACATGGATGCCCTAGGTAGATACTTGTTGCATTTTTGCATCCATGTTGCATTTAATGACTTTAGGCTCAGGAGTCCTTGTTAGTCATGTCATGATTATGAGATTGAGCCTCATACGTCTGATGTGTCATCACTTTTGGCCTCACCCTCGAGACTCCCAAAAATGAGCATACTTTGTTGACTTCAAGTTTGGTTTGAAATCTGAAAGAAACATCCGACGAAACTACATTTATGATTTTCAATATTGTCCGGATTAACTAAGAAAAACAACCTCCTGGAGTCTTCTTTAAGCCCTTTTCAGACTCTATAAACAAGAAAATATTGTCGAGCGATCTTGTTTTCCTTCACACTAGCCAAACTAAAACTTGAAGGCACGTCTGTCCGGTAGTATTTTACCTCTTTTTCGGTCTGGATGCTCAATTGTATAGACAAAGGTATACTCTAGGAACTTCGTTTCGCTAGAAGAGTATTCTCAGGTATAATTTGATCCCTTTTTTGGGCCTGGGGGACTAAATTTATGAAAAAGAAACCCCCATAAAGTCCATAGTTAATCTCTTTTCAGAATCCCTAAAATTGAAAAGATCATTGAGTGACCTTGTTCCCTCACACTCGTTAAACTGGTCCAGAAGAACATCTCCTACGGAGTCCATAGTTAAGCTCTTTTCAGACTCCTTAAAATTGAAAATATGGTCGAGTGACCTTGTTCCTTCACACTCATTAAATTGGTTCAAAAGAACATCTAATGGAATGAGTTTACCCTTTTTTCCGGCATGTAAATTAAGGAGGAAAAAGGTACACCTTGGGAGATTCGTCCCCTTGGGAGAATTATCCTCAGTAAATTTTCTACTTTTTTGGGATAAGGAGACTAAATATAGAAAAAGGTTGTGATTCCATAGTTAATCTCTTTTCATACTTCTTAAAATTGAAAAGATTGTCGAGTGATCTTATCTTTTTCACACTCGTTAAAATGGTTTTGAATTGACATCTTTTCGGTGCTAGTTTACCCCTTTTCTCGAGCCAACTAGACTATTGTAAAAAAAGGTACCCTAGTGGAGTCTTCTTTTACATTTTTTTCAGACTCTCTAAAACGTGAAAATACTACCAAGCTTACCTTCTCCAGGCTCATGAAAAATACATTGAAGGGGGTTTCATCGTGTCCTACTAATCACATTTGCATCTCTACGTCTTTGGCCTAATGTCAGTTCCATTTTTCTTTCAACTGAACCTTTGAAGCATGCCTTATACAGAAGCCTTGTATCACTTTGCCTCTGCGACCTGACACCTTGACCCATGGAGGAATTTTCCCCGAGTGTCCTTTTCCTGCACATGTATCCTTGCTATGAGCATCAGTGTGTTCCTTGCACTTGGAACTAGTATGCTTATGACACTCATTACTCCTATGTAACGTAGCGTTATTTTATTCTTTTTCAAGCTCTTTAAAAATATTGAAAAAGACAAAAAAATAAAAAATATCCCAAAAAGAGGATAGGAAATATATATTATTTTTTGGCAGCACAATGAGTCACCCTTGGAAACAACACATCCTTCAATTTGTTCGTCAAGCTTTGGGATTTAGTATGACCTTAGGAAGTTGTTCTCGCTACATAGAGTTGTGTCCTCCTCCATTTTGTTATTCTTCCAAACACATGGAGAGTTTGCATTGCCTCCTGCATCATGACTACTACTGAAAAATGGGTAAACTACTACCGAACAGACATGCCTTCAAGTTTTAGTTTGGCGAGTGTGAAGGAAAACAAGATCGCTCGACAATATTTTCATGTTTATAGAGTCTGAAAAGGGCTTAAAGAAGACTCCAAGAGCTTGTTTTTCTCAGTTAATCTGGACAATATTGAAAATCAGGAAGTTTTACCCAGCCTGATTTGTCCTTTCTATAGTTTGTCTCTTGACCTTATGTCCGGCCATCCCAAAATCCCAATCAAGACCTTGTTAAAAATAAATGAAGTTCTCTACCTGATCACCAAGATCCTCTTGTCTTTTATCGATGAGCCGTCAAAGACCTCTGGGTAGTGAATTCGTACACTCACATTACACTCCTACCTAAGTTTTTAATATATTGAAGTTGTTTCTTGAGCTCTGAAGGCCTCATCTCCAACTATCAGGTGGCATTGGCTTCTTGAAGATGGATACTATACATGTATACCTTTGATTTTGAGATGTAGATATGTTGTGTATTTCTCGCGAATACACTTTATATAGGTATATGACATGGATCTGCAGTGTATTTGATTGGAAGGAATGATTTATTTCATCCTTAGCATGGGCATGCCCAACTCAGAGAGACAATTGCTATTTTTCTCAGTTAATCCGGACAATATTGAAAATCAGAAAGTTTTACCTAGCCTGATTCGTCCTTTCTGTAGTTTGTCTCTTGACCTTATGTCCGGCCATCCCAAAATCCTAATCAAGACTTTGTTCAAAATCAATGAAGTTCTCTACTTGATCACCGAGATCCTCTTGTCTTTTCCCGACTAGCCGTCAAAGACCTCTAGGTAGTGAATTTGTACACTCACATTACACTCCTACCTGAGTTTTGAATATATTGAAGTTGTTTCTCGAGATCTGAAGGCCTCATCTCCAGCTATCAGGTGTCATTGGATTCTTGAAGATGGATACTATACATGTATACCTTTGATTTTGAGATGTAGATATGTTGTGTATTTCTCGTGGATACACTTTATATAGGTATATGACATGGATCTATAGTGTATTTGATTGGAAGGAATGATTTATTTCATCCTGAGCATGGGCATGCCCGACTCAGAGAGACAATTTCTATTTTTCTCAGTTAATCCGGACAATATTGAAAATCAGGAAGTTTTACCCAGCCTGATTCATCCTTTCTGTAGTTTGTCTCTTGACCTTATGTCCGGCCATCCCAAAATCCCAACCAAGACCTTGTTCAAAATCAATGAAGTTCTCTACCTGATCATCGAGATCCTCTTGTCTTTTCTCAACGAGCCGTCAAAGACCTATGGGTAGTGAATTCGTACACTCACATTACACTCCTACCTGAGTTTTGAATATATTGAAGTTGTTTCTCGAGCTCTGAAGGCCTCATCTCCAGCTATCAGGTGTCATTGGCTTCTTGAAGATGGATACTATACATGTATACCTTTGATTTTGAGATGTAGATATGTTGTGTATTTCTCGTGGATACACTTTATATAGGTATATGACATGGATCTGCAGTGTATTTGATTGGAAGGAATGATTTATTTCATCCCAAGCATGGGCATGCCCGACTCAGAGAGACAATTTCTATTTTTCTCAGTTAATCCGGACAATATTCAAAATCAGGAAGTTTTACCCAGCCTGATTCATCCTTTCTGTAGTTTGTCTCTTGACCTTATGTCTGGCCATCCCAAAATCCCAATCAAGACCTTGTTCAAAATCAATGAAGTTCTCTACCTGATCACCGAGATCCTCTTGTCTTTTCTCGACGAGCCATCAAAGACCTTTGGGTAGTGAATTCGTACACTCACATTACACTCCTACCTAAGTTTTGAATATATTGAAGTTGTTTCTCGAGCTCTGAAGGCCTCATCTCCAGCTACCAGGTGTCATTGGCTTCTTGAAGATGGATACTATACATGTATACCTTTGATTTTGAGATGTAGATATGTTGTGTATTTCTCACGGATACACTTTATATAGGTATATGACATGGATCTGCAGTGTATTTGATTGGAAGGAATGATTTATTTCATCCCAAGCATGGGCATGCCCGACTCAGAGAGACAATTTCTATTTTTGCAGATGTCACCTCCCGAACTCTGGTCCTCGGTTCACTCACTTCGTACATTGGTGAATATTTTGTAATGTATTTCGTCCATAAGATGCTCTTCTGACCTCACACATTAAGGGGCATATGTTATAACCCTAAATTTTTCCTTACATGCCTACCTGACACTCGACCCTCTTACTTTCTATTTTTTCCAAGCCATCACTGAGTTTCTCTTCTTAAAAACTCATTTTTTGAATATGTAAGCGCCCTGCACCAATAATTCCCATGTACACATGCTTGTTGCACCAGTACATCCCATGTACTTATTCTAGATGCACCATTACATCCCGCTTATAGTTGCAAAAGTTTCAAAAATTAAAATGTTGCTAGGAATTTGTTGAGATTACGGGCTATTGGGTAGTTTCCCAACTAATCTACCGCCTGTAGCCTATCACCCAACCGAATAACCATCCTTTTTTCAGATAAAAGGAGGTGTTGGGGTATCATTTCTAATCTAAGCATAAGAATAGTGAAACTTTTCCCATTTCACATCCCCTCCTTGCCCCAAGCATTTGCAGCCTTGTTGTGAGAATTGCATCATAATTCCCCATTTTTCCCTTTTTCCTCCATCATAAGCCCATTCCATTTCCTGAGAAGAAGGTTGAGATGAGAAATATACAAGGAGGTGCACTTGGAGCTTGGTTAAGAGGAGATCTGACCAAGTTTGTGGAGAAGTTTTCGGTACTGGTTGTAAGTAATCATTGTATTATCAATAAAAGAAGTACTTTTCCTATCCCAAAACATGATGTGTCGAATGTTTGCATTTGTTTTATGTTTTTATTATAACATCTAACCTGTATTTATGTATGAAATGTATTCTTGTAGTTCCATGTTTATCTGTCTTTGAATGCAGGCCAACCTTGGGAGGAGGTTTGCAGTCAGCGGAGCCTTCAAGCACGAGAGGATCTACACCAGACACGGAGTAAAGGTATAGTTACCAGATCCTTCTTATTTTACTTTTCTTGCATAAGTTTGGGGTATGTTTGGGGTAGTTAGATAAGTAGGGGACTTTTAAACGGTTATTGATCTACCTAGATTGCAAACCCTGGTGTAGCCATAGTGGGGGTTTTCCCGCTCTAGCAAATCTTAGTAGGGTATTCTAAAACTTAAGGGATTCTTGGAAGGCTTCCTCTAGTGTGCATTTCTCAGCGTTCTTAACATGCATGGCCATGGATATGGGAAACATGGATGTATAGAATTCAATGGTGACATCCTCTACAGGTTTAGAGGCATGAGGAATTCATTTGAGTTGGGTAAGAAAGTGTTGATTGCAATTAGTCACCAACTGCTTGGTGTCCATTTTGACTCCTGAGAGTTCAAGGACGCATGTCGCAAGTGTTTTTTTTCCCTAACTTCCTTAGAAAGATATTTTCAAAGGTTTCCCAATTAGTGATAGAATATTATTTAAGTGAGAAGTACCAAGTAGATTCTTTCTCTTCGAAATATTGGGGAAAGAGAAGACAAATGACATCTTCATTCCTAACACGATGATTCCTGATGATGATTAGGAATTTTCTAATATGATTTTCGACTGAGTCCTTTCTGTCTGGGTTGAGTTTAGGAAATAATTTATCAGGATTCTTGGGCATATCATGATGAATTTCAGGTACAACAATTCCATAAGGGGTTAACCAAGGTTGGTAAGTTGGTTGCTTTTGGTTTTGGTTCACACCAACCATGCCTTAGGGTTGAAAAATGACAATTTGGTAGGGGTTATTATCAAGTTGACTTCTAGGTTCGTCACTCTATTTGGAAATTTCTTTAGACTCGTTTCTAGGAGTGAGAGGTGGTGATTTAGACATGGAATGTAGTCTTATCCAACTTCACCAGCTAACCAGTATGATTCCAAATCAGGGTTTGAGGTTTCCAGAATGTCAGAGAACTGTTGGGGTATGTGATATTCTAGGGTTCAGACAAAGGGTCATATTGGTATAGGTTTGTATTAGATGATAAGGGATTTGTATTCCGAAGGTTTTCTTGATTCTCAGGATGTGAATAATCAATGGGGATTTGTTCGGTCTGTCGGTTTAATTTCCTAGTGAGAGTACGATTGGTGCGTTCACTAGAATGTCTTATTATGGCTTCAATATTAGACATAGTCAATGGAGGGTTGTAGGGAAAATAAGGAAGATTCAATATGTGAGGAGAGATGGTGAGTGTTGACCTGAGCAGGAGTGTTCACAACGTAACCCGATATATGAGGATCCTGCTCAGGCTGAATTTGATGGGATTCACTAGATGAGGGAATACTCAATTGTGGAACATAACATGAAGGGTTAGATACTTTCTGTGTATCCATTCTGTTTATGGCCCTCCTTTTAGAGCCATTTATGTTCATGGGTCGGAATGGCCCATTCAACCGGATTGAGGAAAACACCCAATGGAAGGTTCCAATTAGACTCACTCTTGTTTGGGATATTGTTTTTTACGATTTTATAACATGGTTACCTTATTAACTACAAACTAATTAAATATGAATCTGAGAACCTGTTAGCGCTATTTCTGGTAAGGGGGGTTAGAATGCGAAGGAATGGGTGAAAAACCCAGTTACTATAAGCTCGGGACGCAAATGCACTTATGATTAAGCGGTCAACAATTTTGGAAGGTAGAGATCAGCGCGACTGGATCAATGGCACACATGGGATTCCAGAGCCCCACTGCCTTTCTACCTTTAAGCGGAGGGGGGGGAGGGGCTCCGGAATCGAGGGCGCACACATTCAATGATCACGATCAGTGCACCCAGAGCAACAGTGCACAAGGCAATTATGGACCCCCTCCCCCCCCGCCTTTCTACCTTTAGGCAGAGGGGGGGGGGGTCCGGAATCAGGTGCACATCTTCCCAACGGCCAAGATAAGCATGCCAAAATCAATGGCGCTCAGAAAATCCCACCCTTCTCAGTTGCTCTGCTTTTAACCCGCGTGGGCCCCCTTTCCTGTCGTGTTTTGTACCATCCTTCCCCTTGCCATCTGTTCCCCTCCTGGCAGTGCGATGGGGCTCGCTCCCTTTAGCCCTTCCTCATCCTCCGCCATATATCCACCTTCCTTATTCTGATCCATGTGGTCTCTCCCCTCCACCTCATCATCCAATCACCACCCGCCATTTGTCCCGCTCACTTCCACGTTAGCCTTATTGTGCCCATCACATTTCATCTCCTGCCCCCTCCGCTTATTTCCTTCTGCCATGTGTCTTCCCCCTGTAACCATCTCCCGCACCTCGTCACTTCTCGCCTCACCCTCGTAGTCTTGGCGCCACCACTCCCATTATGTGCCCCATCCTTCGCGCTGGCCTCCACTCCTATTTGTCAGGCTGTTCAACTGATCTAGGTGGCAGCACGAAGGGTTTTCCACATCGCAGAAGTGCTGAGTTGGTCGAGCCCTCCTCAATCCCAATGAAGCAGTTATTGAAGCAGTTGGTGGTGGTTAGACATCGCCTCCGCTATAATGGGAAAGTTTGGCAACGAATTAAAGGCACGTCGGTTCACCCACGAAACTATCAGGAATTCAATTGTGTCTACCATAAGTTGCACGACCATTCAGAGACTGTAGATGCAGATTGTCAGAAGCCATGCAGACACAAAGTTTTAATGCAACATCTCAATTTTGTTGTTGTTGTTGTTTTGAGTATATGTAGGCGTTTTTTCCATTTTGATATCTATCGATGGTAGAGAAGAACTCCCTACTGTAAAGTTTTAACAGATATTCTAGTTTTCTAGGTATGCATTTGTATTTGAGATTTATTGTTTTATGACAAACAATTTTCCTATCCCGTCTATCTTTTCCTCTCATACCAGAGAATTCGTGATTGACTGATTCTCGTGAATCATTGCAGTTATGATATGATGAAAGGTTCATTGTTGCATGATTGCATTCTCTAGTTTTGCGTTTGAACGTAAGATGATATTGCCTTCGAACGTCTTCTTCTACAGTCTGTTAGTAACTCGATGTTAGTACCAGACCTCTGCTTCTCTCTTATACAAGTCTTTCGCTTGTTTCACCATATACTACAACTCACTGTCTGAATTTTATATAAGACCTCATTCACCCATGCATGCCTAGCCTAGTTTCGGAGTTGGAACGATATTGTTTTGAGTTGGCTTCCATTCGGTCACCCCATCTATAAACCACTGTGACATAAAACTGATGGGCGTCGGGCTCTGCTCCTGCTAGCAATCCAGGAGTGACCTCCGTCGCCAACAGAACCGTAGGTTCTCAGATGATTTAAAATCTAAAGATTCTAACTATATATTCCTAAAACTAGAATGAAAGAAAAAATATCTAAGATGTAGGTTTAATATATCCTAAGATAATATATCCTAATCTGGAGCAATACATAAGGAGAAAATAGTGAGAAATGATATCACTTTTATAGAATGAATTCATGTGACAAGAAATATAGAATTTGACCAAGTAGTTGTTTGTAACCAATATAAATTTATTAACAAATTAAGTCACTCAGTCGCCGTATTCATGTAGGAAAAAAATAACAATTGTAAGAAAAAAAATATGAACCAGGAAATAATTCAGATATTAACATTAATAAATTAAAAAAAAAATACATGCATAAACATGAATAGTCATGGTCATACACATATAATCCATTGTATTCCAAAATGTCTTCCATCCTTTATTCAAATAACAGTAAAAATACTAGTCTTCTTCTCAAAAGAACCAAAATCCCTTTTTCTCTTACAATCATCCCATTTATAGAACTGTGATGGGACTATGCTACATTAATCATCTTGTTAATGGTCGAGATACTGAAGTGGTGCTCTAGTTTCCCTTTCTCAATTGGGACACGGACATGAGTACAATAATATGATTTACTTTGCAAAATTTTAGTTACAAATGCAATTCTTTAGGGGATCCCTGACTGTTTCGCCTTCGATTCCATGAATGCATTCCAACATTTGAGGTATTCAAGTATGGAATATAATCAAAGTAACTGCTTTCTTTCCATATCTTCCTCACTCTTGCAAATGTGAATGATTATATTCATTATGAGCCTCTTATCAACAAGTTGCATGGCATCTTCTATTAGGGTAATGATTTTGGAGGGTTGGATCAATATTTGTTTGATAACCTCCATGTCAATTTTGTTGATTTCTTTGATAACTATCTGAGCGATGTTCTTATTGGTTTCCATGTACTTCATCATCGTCTAGGATGATGAAGATTTGTTCACATCCCTCAGGGGATCCATTCTGAATAGTGAGAGAAGGTTGTTCGTCGATCTCCATACCTCAGTGTTGGATGCAGTGACTAGTTCTTGAGTCTTTAGAAAATATGTGATTGTTGCCATATGTGTCTCCAAAAGTCAAAAATATCAGACTCTTCACTCCTATGAATACGTCAAAAGGGTTTCTGGAGACATAACTATTTGTAGTGAATCTTTTCATTATGTGATTTTGCTCCAAGCTTCCAAGGAATTTTGATATATTTCATGGGTAGCTTTCATATGCAAGTCAAACTTCGTATGTTGATATCTAATCACCAGAATTTTGTCGAGCACGTCGAACAAAATTTTTTGTGCATGACGAACAACCTTTTATGTGTGCTCTAAGGTTCTTCATTTTTCTCCATGGTTCTTTTTTTCACGATATCAAGATTCGTTGTTTGATTTTGGTGTTCTTCTACAGTCCTTCTCAAGAGTTCATTATCCATTTGTACCCTTTGGATTTTGGCTTCACCCTTTTCATTGAAAGACCTTAATTCATCCAAATCTTCTTTGAGCTTCATCATCTCCAAATTTTTTTGAGGTTTTAAGTTGTTGCATATCACTAGCATGGGCCTTTTGAACCAGTGACACTCAGTGAATTTAACTTGTAGACTTTCCTCCTGTTCTTGTAGTATCTTTTTTATCTCCTCTTCATAGGTTTGTTTCTTTCGTTGGATTTATTTTTTGTGCTCAATGGTTGTAGATTCTTTGATAATCATCAAGATTGTTTCCATCTCTACAACCCTGGATTTTGTAGCGTCTAGAGCTATGGCGACCTCATGGAACGATACAATATTTAAACCTACAAAATCACTAAGTGTCGAGGTTTATTTTAGAGCATTATCCTTTACATCGGGTACATATTTCCATTTGATGCTCCTCTTGGGTACATCCTGTCCTGATTCTACTTTTCCCCTTTTCCTTTTGGTAATTTTGTTCTCTATGGATCATGTCTCGTGGATTTAGTAATAATATCATACTTCAACCACTACTCATTTGAAACCAATCCCCTCTGAAGTGAGTGATAAGATTCATAGAATTGAAGCCAGGGGGGTTCATTCTTCTATCGGGGTACTGATCAAGTCTTCCTTAGGGTATGAAATGATGATAGCATCAACACATGATAAACTGGTGTCTTTTACTTCTGTTTCATTTTCCTTATCCTTTTAACTTTTCTCCTGGGATTCTTCTGGTGTGGATGATGTTGGTTTCACTATGTTTGTTGTTTCCTTTTTCCTTGTGCTAGCTTTATGTGAGGAAGGATATTTACTTCTTCTTTTCTTCAGTATGGACTGCTTCTCTTCATCCTATTTATTCTTCAACAACTGGTACCTTTGCTCAGATTCTTCAACTTTTATCACCATCTCAACTTCCTTGTCTATTTTCTTTTGTTCTTATTTTCTTATCCTTTCTTTGTCTGAGTGAAGGAGGGCTCAAGATTTTTCTAGTCTCATATTTTTTTCATTCTCTTCATCCTTCCTCAATTTTTATTTAGACACATCAGTGGTAAGTATTTCTACTTATTCCTAAAAACTCATAGTTCCTCATAAAACCTCTTCTGTAAATCGGGCCTCATGCATGGTTTTTGGTGCAAACTTAATAGCTTTCATGTGGTCATATACCACATTTTAGGGGTCATGAGATTTGGGTTCCCTGATGTAGAGGAACAACTCCTTAATCATTTTAGCTTCCTTATCGACCTATTTCTTTTTCATCAAAGAGTATGATCCAATATGAATAGGGAAGATAGGCCAATATATTTTGTTCTTTTCTTAAAGGTAGGCGATGTACCACTTCTATAAAGTTTGGTATACAACCTACTTGGTGAACAATTTATCAGGAACATACTCGGGTAACAAGTGAGGCACTCATGTGGCCTTGTAAATGTGGATGTATGTGTAATATGTCTTCATATACCAATATCCAATCTCTTTCAAACCCTTCAGAGCCTCAAGAGAGATCTTATGTGGGAAGAGGTTGAATATGGCCTTATGTAAGGGGGATAGGAAGTAATCACATATATCATAGAAAAATGTCTTGCAATTGAACTCCCATAGTTGAGAACAATAGAAATGAATTGGGCCCTTATCTAGGGTCTAGGCCCATTTAAAGGATGGGAAATAATTGGCTGCATATACAGGATATATCAGATAAGTGGACATGTAAAAGCCTGCCTTTTTCATGCTTTTTGGATACTAGTTGTGTTGTTCAATGTTGAATGAAAGGATGGTTTCCTAGTTGAATGCTTTACCATTTTGGGCTACCCTAGAAGCCATGGGAAACCACTCCATCATGAAATGGGTGTTGGTCTCCTCGTCTTAGAGCCTGCAGATGATGGTATTTAGTACTTTGTATGGGATCTTAAGATATCATTCTAGTACATATATTTCCCCTTTCTTCACCATCCACTCTTCATCATAGAACCATACCTCCATTAGGGTCTCAAAGTCTTCATGCTTGACTTCAAACTGTTTGAGAAAAGATTCATTCATGGATAAAAAATAATCAAGAGTTTGAGACCTTTCCCAGACATCCTCTACTTTAAGAGAGGTGATTGGGAGTCCTTAAGCATTAACTATCAGTCTTGTATTTTTTTGCAGATATGAAAAACACCATTTAGCTACATCATTGTAAGGAAACAACTCCAGATGCATAGATAAAATATGTGTTGGATTACTGAGAGGGGGGGTGAATCAGTAATAGAGAAATTTAACCATATAATCCAAGTGTTATATGAATGAAGCATTATTATCCAATAACTGCAGAGTAAATAATGAACAAATGAACAATCATACACATACACAGTACACCAGTGTTTTACGTGGAAACCCAAATCGAGAGAAAACCACGGAATGCTTTTTCTTATATGTCTTGAAGAATTACATTC
>JZKD02S1609358.1:0-20123 GCA_000966675.3 Picea glauca | reverse complement strand
TCATCTTTGATGCATTTTTGGGACTGAGTCATAATTCCATCCATTTCACTTCCATGCACCCCTTTTGAGTAAAGAACAACTATAAAATGAACGCTAATTAAAAATTATCTAGAAATTGTTCTTTTCTAGGATCCTCCACCAACAGTAGACTAGGATTAGTACTTTGGATTAGGCTGTGAGCATAACTCTCCAAAGTTTCCAAAACAAACATTAGCATCCTGAGTTAGGGAGAGTCAAATCCAATTATCATATAAGTCTGCCTGGGATCCCCCTCTCACATAGGGGTTACGCACGAGGTCGCATTTGGGTGAGCTACAGAGATTATCCCTCTATGATTTAACTGATTGTGGTGGTTAGATCGTATTATGGGGATCGCTTAAAGGTAAATCCACAATTGTTGCATGGAATCCTTTTAGTTGATTTCGGGCTTGATACCCTGCCCGTACGTTCAGATCGGACTGTCGACTGTTCCCGCCCAGGCGCTGACTACGAATTGGTAACCTTAGTGGCCATAATCTTTAGTCTCTTACACAAGGTGAAAGTGAAGGGAAGTCTCACTATACCTAGAGCAGACATTGGTCAAAATCACTCAGGCTCCTTGGAGGGTAAATCCACAATTACTGCATGGAAGCTTGCACCAAGGCGTAAGTCCGTTAAGCAGGTCGCCATTGTAACTGTTATACCCTATCCCCGCCCCTTGTTGACTTGATCACGTGACATTGGATTTCATCACCAACTAGTATGGCCATCGAGAGAAGGTCATGTTTGCTTGGTTGCGATTCTTAGATTCTATTAGCATATGTTGTTTCTTTTCGGTAGTTGGCCATAGATTTCATCACCAACATCGACCCTCCATGTTGTTCGCGGAGGCTACAAGGACTTCCTGCAGAAAATATGGAAGGAAACACCCCTTTACCCCCTCATTCTACGAAGGAATCTCCTCAACAGAGCAAGGTTCAAGACACCACAACTTCCCAGGAAGAAGTTCCCACTCCTTTAGAGAATTTTCGAATTGTTTCAGAGTCTCTAGAAGATTTCAACATTCTGGAGGGATATGAACAACGTGTCCTCCAACTGAATTCTGCTGGTGAATTTGTCGTCGTCAATCCTTTTGACATTCCGGCTGGGTCTCATCAAAACCCTTTAGCTGACGACCCTTTTTGGACCGCAGACATTGTTCGAAGTCCACCATCAACCATATGGACAAAATGTGTCTGCCACACCTAATCCGTGGAATGTCCCTTTTTCGGGAAATCCACAGTTCTCGATAGGACACAATCCTCAAGCTTCGCAACAACCCCCTTATGGAAAAATGCCAAATCCATCCTATAACCCTCAAAACCCATCCGGTTATCCTCCACTCGCACATGCTTCTCAAAACACCTCAAATCATGTGTACCTTGGTCAACACCAACCTCATACAAGAGGGCCCACCATTTATAATTATTCTCATAACCCAGTGTATGGTCCTACTGGCGTCGCTATGCCACACCAACATTACCCACAGGTTAATCGACACCTACCTTTTCTAGTGACCCTGGACCTTCCAAACGTGTCCCGGTTAACGAATGATCCTATTTATCATTCTCTGGTTTGGCCAACTACTTTAACTAAACTTCCTTCCGATATCCCAAAATTTGATGGAAAGTCCGGAGAGGACCCAAACAACCATGTGATGACTTTCCATCTGTGGTGTTCATCCAACTCCCTCATGGATGATTATATACGTTTGCGTCTTTTCCAACGAATGCTCACGGGTTTTGCAGCAAAATGGTATATTGAATTACCGCGCACTTCATTTCACGATTTCAACTCTCTCGCCATGTCCTTCCTCACACACTTTCAACTACCCATTCGATACGAGACGGGTACTGAACTATTGACCTCCCTTCGTCAGACAACCTCCATACATATCTCCGATCATATTCATGAATGGAGATGACGATGAAGGCTAATCAAAGCAGTCATCCCTGACCAATTATTAGCGGAATGGTTCACTAAATCATTGTTACCCCAGATCGCTCATGATGTTTCCATGGGTGGTGTAGTCATCGAGGAAGAAGCTATTGCCCGAGATCAGTACTTAGACTTGGTCTATTCACATTCCGATACTCTGTACGAGTTGATACCGAACACTACCCGTGCCACTAATGATCCATCCAAACCATCGTCTTCCTCGCACGCGGATGGAGTTATTGGCTTCATCAAAACCCAATCTACTTCCCAGTCGACTGGAACAACTCAGCGGCCCACTTCGGCAGATTCCCCCAGCCCGACTACACCCTCTTCTACCCCCGCTCAAACTCAGGTCTCTGAGGTGAATGCGGTCCAATTGACCCCTTCACAACAACTTGGGGGCAAGAAGAAAGTGAGAAATAAACCAAAGAAAAACAATAACAACGAACAACCAAAAAATCAACCTCAAACCCCTGCTGCCGGAAAACAACCACAACGAAAACTGAAATTCCCATGTCTCATTTGCGGTGACGATCAGTACACTCGAGACTGTCCACTTGGTGATGAAGTGGCCAAACTTTTCAAGGGAAATTCACAACCCACTGTGCTGACTCGGCCTTTTCCCCAGCAACAATCTTTGGTTGCTCAAACCACCACTGCAGGGGGAAGTTCCAACCAACCCCATGATGAGGCCTCGACAAGTGCCCACATTTACATGTTTAACAGGGTTAATCTGATCACTCTCTCTGCAACATATGACACACCAGTTAAACCTGATAAGATGAAGACTACTAATGGTTCCGTACCGGAACCATTACCATCTTCCATTAGTCCTCCATCTGCTAGCCCTCCATCCGGGCCACTTCATATTGAAAAACCTTCGTTTCACTCCATTTTACGCCCTTCTAAGATCACTATCCAGAAATCTACCTTCAATCCTAGTTCACGGGCTGCCCAAAACTACAACATCGTAGAAGATTTGGCCCAAGCACAATGTGCTATGTCCTCTTTAGAATTTCTACAACACTGTCCCAGCCAACGTAGAACACTCTTAGCCGCCATCGACGCTTTTGATCCTAAGTCATCAAATAACATCACATTTAATCTGGATGATCATCAACCACGACTCACCCACCAGCTAGCTTTCCAAATCAATGTTGTTGTTCACAATCAACAAATCCACAAAACTATCTTGGATGAGGGAGCCTCTACCCGTGTCATGTCTCTATCCTATTGGAAAGGTTTAAAATCACCTGCCCTTAACAAATCCCATACGATGTTACGTGCTTTCGATCGGTGAGGTTTTCATCCTCACGGATTGTTACAATCCTTAGTCGTTCAGTTGGGCAGCAAAACTGTTACTGTTGATGTTGAGGTGGTCGATGCCCCCCTCGATTACAACCTAATACTTGGAATAAGTTGGTTCTCTGATATGACTACCATCACCTCGTCAGTGTTTCGATGTGTACAATTCCCCCATCAAGGAAAAATTGTCATTATCGATCAGCTTGATTTCTGTACAGTCGACGCTCGTGTCCTTGTCACCAACAACATTCCCTTTTTGGGAGACCACCCAGTTACGTATGAAAGCGTTGGTGTTGGCTTATTGAAATATTCTATCCTCATGGGTACCTTCCCTACACCACTTCCACTCACCGTGCATCATATTTCCACCGTCAATATGATCTCGACTATGCCTTATCAATCCTTGGAATCATCTGATCCTTGGGTTGTACCTAGTCCTATGGAATTCGATGTGCTCGTTGACACTATGCCACTCAGCCCAGCCGAGGCCACATACGTAGCTATTCAATCTGCCTCTCCCTCTCCAGACAACCCACATTTATTGGCACCTGATGCCTACTCGATGCCCTCATTGTTGGATTCCCTATCGTCCGCAATTGACTACATTTCCCAAATTTTCCCTTCTGACTAATCGATTATGGAAATTATTAGCATTGACGATCTACCTTGGGATGATAACCATCATCGATCCTCTTTTCTTCCACCTTTGGAAGAAATCCACCAAGACATACACTCTGTCTTCCCTCCCGATGTTACCAATGCTCAACAATCTCCTATCCTCACACAAGATACTCTCTCTGGGGGGAATATGGGTAACATCTCTACTACAGTCGTTATCGACATTTCGATCAAAGAAGGTGTCGTGGAAAACATTAACCTTGGTGCTAATTGCACACCCGAAGAAGTGGTCTCTTACACCGCTTTGTTTAAAGAATTCTGCGATGTCTTCACTTGGAGCTAAGGGGAAATGCCAGGGATCGACCCTTCGATCGTCGTGCACGAAATCAAGACTTACCCTGGTGCAAAACCTGTTCGACAAAAACTCCACTCGGTTCATCCCAAGTAAATTGCAGCTATAAAGGCAGAAGTTGAAAAACTTCTAAAATCTGGCTTTATCTACCCTGTCCCTTTGACAGAATGGGTCTCCAACCTTGTTCCGGTTGCCAAAAAACAAGGGACCATCCATGTTTGTGTTGACTATCAGGATCTCAACAAAGCTTGTCCAAAAGACAACTACCCTACGCCCTTCACTGGCCAAATCATCGATAATTGTGCTGAGAGCGTAATCTTCTCTTTCATGGATGGCTTCTCTGGGTATAACCAGATTGAAATCTTACCTGCTGATCAACATAAGACGGCCTTTATCTACCCATGGGGAACTTTTGCCTATCGAAAGCTAACTTTTGGTCTCAAAAATGCTGGTGCTACTTTCCAGCGAGCCATGTCGTACGCTTTCCACGATATCAAGCATATCGTAGAACCTTACCTCGACGACTTACCTGCCCACTCATCCAATCGATCCAATCACATCGATCACTTATGGGCTATTTTTCTTCGATGTCGGTTCTACCGTATCCGCTTGAACCCACATAAATGCATTTTTGCTGTCGAATCAGGTCGACTCCTCGGTTTTATTGTCTCTAAAGACGAGATCAGGGTGGATCCCTTAAAGATCAAGGTTATTCTGGCCTTACCCCCGCCCACCAATTTAACCCAACTCCAAAGTTTGCAAGGTAAAACAAACTTCCTTCGTTGTTTCATCTGTAACTACGCTGAGATAACTAAAGGATTCATGAGGTTACTACAGAAAAACACCCCTTTCATCTGGGATGACATCGTTCAATGGTCATTTGATGCTCTCAAACATGCCTTGACCCACGCACCTTTGTTACACCCCCCGAAGTATACAAAGGACTACATCCTTTACTTAGCCGCCTTCGCTTCCACTATTGCGATGGTGTTAGTTCAAGAAGACCCCAACGGTGAACATGTGATCTATTACCTGAGTAAGAATCTATATGGACCCAAACTCCGATATTCACATGTAGAAAAACTAGCTCTGGCAGCCGTCATCGTTGTACAGAGATTCCGCCACTACATCTTATTACGCACCACCACGGTGATTGCATACTCCAACCCCATGTACCATGTTTTTAACCGTCAAGTACTTGGGTGAAAATATTCTAAATGGATCATCATCCTTCAAGAATTTCAATCTTGAATTTACAAAGTCCAAAGCCAAGAAGTCCCTGGTGTTTGCGGAGCTTATCTGTGCTCTCCCTCATGATGATGAAGACATCAAACCTAGAGATTCTTTCCCCAACAAAACTCTTTTCCTCATAAACACCTCTGATCCTTGGTATGGGGACATCCTCCTCTACCTCCAAACCCAACGTTTTCAGCCCAACATTTCCCGTAAAGAACATCGACGTATTCGCCACCATTCTCATCATTATCTTATCATCGGCGACACCTTGTATCGCCGTGGTATCGACACCATCCTTCGACAATGTCTAATTCACAAAGAGGTTGAACGCGCTCTGAACGATTGTCACCTTGGCACCTGTGGCTGTCACCTTTCTGGGATGGCCACAACCCAAAAAATCCTACGTGCCAGCTACATTTGGCCCTCGATTTTAAAAGATTGTATTGAGGCAGTCAAAAAATGCCCACCCTACCAAGTCTTTAACAAGAAAGAACGCACCCACCCTACTACGTTGCACCCCATTATCGCCATCGGCCCCTTCACTAAGTGCGGTATTGATTTCATGCAATGTAAGCCTACCTCAGCCGGGGGGCACAGTTATATAATCGTCGCCGTCGACTACTTTACCAAATGGGTTGAGGCTATGCCTACCTTTCTGAACGATGGTCATACCACATCTCTGTTTCTTTTCAACCATATCATAACTCATTTTGGTGTACCACAATCCATTGTCACTGATCAAGGTGCACACTTCAAGAACCAGATGATGAGCGAACTGCATGTCAAATTGGGTTTTCACCATGAAAAATCATCCCCTTACTATCCTCAGGCCAACGAACAAGTTGAGGCCATCAACAAGGTTCTCAAAACCATGATTCAACGCATGGTAGGGACAAACAAGACATCATGGCATCTACAACTTTTTTCCGCTCTCTGGGCTTACCGTACTTCCGTGAAAACCGCAACTGGATTCACTCCCTTCCAGATAGTGTATGGCATCGAAGCCGTTCTACCAATCGAGTGCGGGATTCCATCTTTGAAACTTAAAGTATAACTCCTACCCCATACTTCTGCTGAAGAAGAACGCTTCTTATATCTATCCAAGTTGGACAAAACACGTCCTGATGCCGCTCTCGTCAACGAGGCACATCAGAAACAGATCAAAAGTCAATACGACAAATCCGTCCATCCTCGGACTTTTGCAGAAGGAGACTTAGTCCTCGTTTATGACCAAGCTCGTGACAAATTGGGGACAGGTAAGTTAGAACCTCTGTGGCATGGTCCTTACATTGTGAAAAGTGTTCTACACAGAGGTGCCTATGAGTTAGTAGATTATGATGGAATTTCCCTAGGAGAGCCCCGAAACGGGCTTTACCTTAAAATGTACTATGCCTAGATCACCTAGCATCTGTACTTTGTACATTATTGTATTTTAGTTTGGTGTGTCTATTTCTTTCGTGTGCTCAAGTCTTTACCATTGCCACTCATATTGTGCCTCGTGTTTTCATGCGTAGATGAAATCAACCTTTCCTATCTTTTTCGGGTTTGCGGATGGCGCTAGTCGACATACCCAGAACATTGCTTCGACAACATGGGTCATTTACCAATTCAACGAGGTGGTGAGTTCAGGTGGTATTTACTTAGGACTAGCAACTAATAACATGGCAGAATATCATGCTATCATCGGACTTCTGACCCAAGCCTCCTCCCTAGGTATCTCTCGCATCATTGTTTACTTAGACTCCCAACTCATGGTCTATCAACTCAATCGAATCTACGCTATTCATGGTCCTATCCTGCTACGTCTCCATCTACAAGTTCGCCGCCTTGAACGAATGTTTGATTACATTGAATATAGACACATTCCAAGAGAATTCAATAGTGTTTCGGATTCGTTAGCCAATTACATCATGGATTGGTATCTTTCCCATATATAAGATTTAAGGAAAGCAAAATTGTACATCACATGTAAATTAAAACACATCAAATACATCATCATGTATAAATCATTAGCACTATAAAAACTCGAAACTGTATATATATATATATATATATATATATATATATATGGGGTGACTGAAATGTTTCGATTACATCAAAAAGTATGTAGAAGAGCAAAATATTGGGTCTTTACACCCATACAACATCGCCTGACAAGGAATACAAAAAATACGATCACCAGAGAGACTCTAATCTCCCCGCACTACATTGTGCTGGGAGTAACATATCACTACGTGCACCACGCGCCTCAGTAGAGAATTGACATTCTATGGTACTCCCACAGTGTGCCACTACATATGTAAAGGCACTTCTCCCCTCCGTAGAGGAGGAATGCCCATCGTGAGGCCTTGGAGGTTTCTTTCAACCTCCCGGAGACACATCACTGGTACTCCTAGATCCGCTACAACTGGAGCACCCCCACGACGTCCTGGTATTGGTATATCGGCCGGGCGCACTACTCCCTTATCTGCATGTTGAAAACAATACATCTGTTAAAAACTATTCTACATACCCAAAAAATATATATACATTAAAAACTCAAAAAACAAAAACTAGACAAGGTATGGCTCAATCTATTACCTGACACATCCCAGTCTTCCCCCGCGGGTAAAATCAAATCCATGCTCCCGCGGAAATCTACCTCAGCATACGGGAAGTCTTCTATCCAGAGATACTGTCGTCTTAGCCAGGAAAAGAAATCGCCAGTGAAACAAAACTCTGAGTCTGCTACTAGCCTCAGAGACAGATTAGTCCACCTCTCCATCCTTGGTTCGTCCACTGGTCGCACTGCTAGTGCTATCTGAGGCTGCATATGGGCGATGTGCTCTAGGAAAAATGAGACCAGAAAAGAGTCGTAACCAAACTGTTTCTATCCCATCCTACACCATGAAACCTGTTTTTTCACATTTCGAAGGAACCCTGCACTCCAGTTGAACAGTGTTGGTTCCAAACACTGCACACCATAAGCCACATGCGATCTTTATGCCAGATGTGCACTAGTACTTCCCGTCACTCTTGTGATGGCAAACAAGATGGACCAGAGGGGAAGCTCTTGGATATCCTTGATAGGGACCCTACCCCCTACCAGTCTTGCTCCTGGAACGCAGTGACGTGCCAGATACATGCCCACCTGCTCAAGTAGCGCCCTCTGCTCGGAAAAAGATATGGGAACCCCTCTCTTCTAGAGGCCAGTCAAGAAATACACGTCTTCTAACTCAATGGTTAGAAGCTATGTGCCAATCCGGAATCCTTGCTCTGCAACATCCCATAGGCCGATCATGTGCTCAAGCAACAAAATCTCCTTCTTCATTTTTTGCAATTTGAAGAATTTTAATAAGCCACAAGCTCGTAATGCGGTCCATGTGCAAGTACTCCGCAAGGCAACTAAGTCATCCATCTCATGTTATCGTTCTTTCCACTCGATCATGGTCGCCGAAATCACCTACAAAACAAAAAATTAAAAAAAATTCATTATTTCCACGCTTTGGCGATTTCGACAATTTTCAAAAGCAATCTAAAAACGTGAAATCTAATGCCCAAATTATTTAAAGAGACCACACCCTATTTTACAATCATCACACCCTCTCTTAGCCATTCAACATCCATCACACAACAATTAAAATGTTTTTAAATGAAAACGATTTCTTCATGGCGATAGTTTATCTCTTTTTCGGTCTCGTTAGACTACTGTTCGAAAAAGGAACTGAGAGAGTTCTCTTTTAAGTGTTTTTCCAAACTCTATAATCCTAAAAAACCTTCGAGTTTTCTGTCTTTGGACTCGTTAAAACACACATCGGTAGGCCCATACAGGACCGATCCCTTACTTCTTCTGGTTCGTTAAACAAAGGAAGGGGAACTTACCGAAGGTGAGTTATATCAAGCATGTGTTATCCTCCTCGAGCTCATTAAATCAAAAAGAGGTACTCATCTATCTGGATGGGGGAAAATTTGAAAGGAGCAAGCCAAGCAGACTCTTGAGAACATTATCCAGCAATTATTAGAGTGACCCTTGAACACGACACTTTGTCATTTGCACGCATCATAATCCACTGAACCTCTGCACTGAGCCAATCCTTTGAGTTCCTTTCACTCCTTTGGGTCACCCGACGCAAGTCACAGTATCCACTGCATAGTTTTGGTCCATGTCATGTTTTTTTGTTGTGCCTCAGTGTTCAAGGGAAGTATCCGCCTCTAGAGTCAGCCATCCCAAATATCTTGCCTCAAAACCCATGTCAGTCCATGTCCATTTGATCTACCATTTACATCTCTATGTCCGTTTCATGTCGTTGATGGGGGATACATCAAGGCCCTCCCTCGATGAGTCTATTCCTGTTGACTTCAACACGTTATCTGGGAATCAGGCTTAGAAACCAGTTAGTACTTTGGGGCCTACATGCCTGAATGGCAGGCCTCCTCACATTCGACAGTAGGTTTACATCATTGACCTCTGATCGGATGATTCCATGGATGTTCGACTCCAGCTCATCCATTCACATTCGTTGGAATGTACTAGGGTACCTTGGGAATCATTGACATTAATGGTGATATCCCTGATGCTTGTTAACGGTTTACACTATTGACCGGTAATCAAGTGGTTTCTATCATGTTCGACATCAAGACATCTATTCACATGGTTATATTCGTACCATATTGGGATTGGTAAGAAGACCCTGGGTTGAGTGGTCACTTTGATATATGCTTTGCCCAGGTTGCGAAGGAGTTTCTCTTGGACAAATGATACATGCACTGTTACATAGCTCCACTTTGTATTGGTCATGGCTATGTCTTGTCATATCATAGATCCACTGTGTATTCTTCATGGCTACGGTCAGTCCAGGTCATCAGAGTATAGATCCATGTTGTATCTTCGGTGGCTATACTTTTTATCAATACAATTATGGATCCGCAGTGTATTTTTTGGTGGCCATATCTTGCAAGTCTTGATCACCCAAGCATAGGTATGCCTGCCTTGGGGTTTTGAAACATGTCATAATATTTGTTGGATGTTTATGTGCAGCTTATGTCAGGTTCTCCGAGTCTATACCCTTGCTTCAAAGTCTACAAAGCATTTCAGTTATCAGTTCTCATCTTCTAACTTCATTCTTTGGGGGGCATTATGTTACACATCAATATTACTCAGTATGATAAGTGTCGCATGTTCCTTACAACTTTTTCAAGTGTCGCAAGTTGTTCGCAAGTGTCGCAAATGTTGTTTAAGCATACTTCCATAATAACTACACTAAGTAGGCACTTAAAACATCTCATACCTTTGATTTGGATCAGGGAAAATGGTTAACTGAAGTCAAGGAACTCTTATCACCTGAAAGGAGTCCTTAAAACAAGGTTTTGAAGGAGAGCGCTCCCCTATGGAATCCTTAGGAGCACTGGTGCTCCCCCACAAGCTACTGGGAAGAGTTATAGCAACAAACCACCTCTTTGAAGGAGCACTACCCATCCTGAGAGCGCTGGCGCTCCCCTTGAGCCTCGTAGGGAGCGTTATAGAACCTTGATGCCCCTTTTGAGGGAGTGCTATCTAATTTGAGGCAGTGGTTGGCCCGTTGAGGAGAATAAGGGGAGGATATCTTAAGTTTAGAAGGCAGTTGCATTTGAATTCTTGGTTCCATCAAGAGATCCCTGATCTAAGGAGTGGATTCCTCAACTTATTCTAAATATAACTCAAGAGGTTAAGCTTCTCTTAACCTATATAAGCAAGCTCTATGATGGTGAAAAGGCGAGAAGAATTGCTAGCATGAAACCTATGATCTCATAGGAAACACACAGTCAGTTAAAGGAGAGTGATCAATGAAGCTGCTATCATCCGGGTCACGGATCTTTCGAACAAGGGTTAATACGAAGGGGACTTGACGAAGATGTCGCATTCGCATCTACGATTGTAAGTATTGTTGTCGTTATTCTCATTAATATGACACGCTTGGCCTGTTTCTTTCTAGTTTGTGTATGATCTTACATGAACTTATCATTGATAGATAGATCGGTTTTCAAGCTAATATCAATAGAGTAAGAAATGGTCATACTTTGTTTGTCTACATGACTCATCGAGGAGCAAGAGTTAGGAGCTCGACTCGGAGCGTGTAGGGACAAACGTCGATCAAGAGGTACTTCTATTCTCCTTCCTTCTCATGTATTATTTTATATAGATTTGAAAGGAAGTCAGTTTCCACGTTAATCATTTTCTGTCTTAGAGTTAGGGTCTAGCTCTTTGAGGCAATCTACCTATCCGCAGGGAGATTTTCCTATAACAGTGGGTTTCATGTTTTCCTTACGACCAAGTGAGAAATAACATGAGTCTTGGTGATTTTAAAATATTTCGTCAGTTTCCTCCAAACCAAAACGTAATCAATGAAAGATGTGATACATCTTGGACTTGGTCAATAGAGTATGTAGAGAGTAAATGTGTTCGAGGGTGATTGGCAGTTATAGTTGTTAGGGTGCGGGAGAATTTGAAAAATTGGGGGAGCCGTAAAGTTGTCATCATCGAAAGTTGATGGGAACAAGAGGTGTGGATATAGGTTAGAAAAAACCTCTGATGGCGATAATTACTTGATTAATTGATTAAGCATGATTATAGGGTCTAAGTTTTACCAAAAAAAAAACTCCTTTAAACGTTCAATTAGGTGATCGTTGGGAATTAATGATTTCTTAATTAATGCTAACAAGACATCGAGGTAGCCGTAGGGGACCCATTACGTAGAAAATCATGAGATCTATGGAGGAGGAGTGATCGATGATGACTTGGTTCATATGATCCGTAGGATGAGAAACATGAAAAATAGATAGCAAAGAACGTTGTCGTCTTCGACAGTGAGTGTAGGTATAGGAAAGTGTCCAAAGAAAAATCTGACGATGAAAAACATTTTCCAAAGAATGTTCGCAACTATTACCTTTCCACGTGTAAGGAAAAAAAATTTATGCAGTGGTTGATATGAAGGGCCCATGGGGAAGGTAATTGTTGAGGTGTACTCTACAGAAAGCACCACGCAATCAGTTGGGATGTTACTATGAGAGAGAAGGGCTCGTTTTCATCATAAAAATAGATAGAAGCATGAGGATGATAGCGCAATGCTAACTTCCTCTGACGAAGTTACGATCATCATCGATGAAATATAACAGTGTGCATGTGTGAAAATTTGATAAGGGCCCAACGACTAAAAGGAAAGAAGGGACTAATGTGAGAAAGAGGTGGGGGCGGACCTCACTTTAGTGCTTAAGTTCTGAGCATGTAGATGAAGGTTAAGAGAAATATACCTCATGAAAAAAAAATGTGTGCATCCCCACACTAAGACTGGAAATATTTAAGTGCGGAATTGGTTGTTGTTCTATCACAACACATTGTTTTAAAAGAAAAAATGAACATCAATCATTCCCAAATAGTGGAGTACCACCTCTATACCTCTATAAAAGGAATTGCATTTTCTTTATTCCTTGCAAACACTTCTCTTAGAGTCAACCTTTTTCCTTGGAAAAAGAAAGATGTTAATATCTTCACCCATTTTCTTGGCTTCTTCCATTATTACATTCTGATTAATCTAAGGACCAACTTTGTTTTCCAATTTTAATATTGTTCCTTTTATTTACTTGGTATACTTAGTGTTATTTGTATATATATGCATAGTATTATCTTGGATACTTGTATTTTTAAGGATAAATCAAGGAGAACAATCACAATGTTGATATTGGTGGGATTTCAACCTATTTGTTGGATTTATCGAATCTCATAGCCTCTCCATTGTTCAAATACATTTTCCCCCCTTTCTATATGCACTTATTTTTTGTATTCACTTTGTTTCTAGTTTCGTTAGTTTCTGTTCATTTAAATGTATTGGAATTTTTTCTTAATGAGAAACCTAATAACTCAACAAAGTACCACTTAAAATTAATGAAAACCCTAGCTGAACATTAATCCATATTTTAATAATTATCCTAGTGATTACCTTCTTTCATTTAACCATTTTCCCCTTGGCTCTTTGTTACCTTCATAAATTGGGAAAAAAATCCTCTCACTTCTTCATCTACAATCTTTATTAGTAGACAATTGTTCCCTATGTGTTAGAAATTTTCTTCACTTTGACCTTTGTGCTAGATTTTGGCAACTCCACTATGGATTTCTTGTCCATCATGCCCTTTTTCAATTTTGTAGCTTCCTTCCTTAGCATCTCTTTGTTTTCTTTCTTTTTTGGATAACGTTTCCATTATGTTCACCAATCATAGGATCTTCCACCAAGATTCCAATCAAGAATTCCCTAAGAAAGACTCTAATGTGACCATCCTTACCGAAATGAACATATTGAACATGGCTGAATTTTTTTTATAGAGCCTCCCACCATGGGATTTCCTATTTATCCAAGTCCTGGAAAATAATTTCCTCCAATGTTTCCTACTCAATTTGTAAATTTAGTACCGTCTCCTCCTTTCTCCATGAGCCAAGTGTGACCTACAGGTTTTCTAGTGCCCCCTTTAAACTTGATGCATACCTATTTATAACCCATTTGAATATGTTTTGAAGATATTTGAAAATTTTGAGAGGTAAATCATGAAGGACAGATGGAAACTTAAGAGGTTAATACCTATTTATAACTCATGGATGAATCTTTTTAGGGTGTTCACTGTAAGTTTTAAACCTCTGAAGTAAAGCAATACATATAGATTCTTAAGCAAAACATCAATTAATCAATGGCTCATTCACATAGTACACAAAGATTTATACCAGAAACCCTCAACCGAGAAAACCTTTCTTAGATTCATTATTATCAAATTTCACCATTCACCATACAATATATACAATGTTTTTAGGTATTCCGTAGATAACAAAACCTTAATCTACCTGCCCCCCCCCCGAGACCCCCCTAGGAAAGTGCTCGACACACACAACACAAAGAGAACTACTACGAGGGATCGTCAGATGCAGTTGTCGAATCTGATGCACCCACACACACACATGCAAAGAATATAACACATACCCAACATTCTCCCACTTGTTGTTTTCTTTGCATCCAGGGGTCCATATGATTATATATAGTCAACAATCGAGGGAAAAGTGCCCATTGTTACTCTACACTAGGAGAACTATTTTGCGCTCACATACTTTGTCAATGAATCTGCAACATTCTTCAAAGTGTCAACCTTTTCCAGTAACACCTTCTTTTCCTCAACCATGTCTCTGACAAAGTGATACTAAACATCAATATGGTTTGTCTTCGAATGATAAGCTGGGTTCTTTTCCAAGAAGATTGCACTCTGACTGTCAAAATATAATCTCACTTCTTATTGTACCAACCCAATACCTGAACACAATCTATGTAACCATACTGCTTCCTTCCTTGCATGAGTGGTTTCCATGTATTTAGCTTCTGTAGTTGAGAGTGCCACTACATCTTGTCTTTTGCTCATCCAACTGATTGCTCCTTCAAATAGGTTAAACACATACCCACTTGTAGATCTTCTGCGATCCAGATCTTCAACCTAGTCTACATCAACAAAGCCATGTATGTCCACCACTTTGTCTAATCCTCGTCCTCCTTGGTAGCACAATCTGTAATTGGTAGTGCCACGCAAATACTTGAAGACCCTCTTTACTGTTGTCCAATGCTCCTTCCCTGGTTTTGAAATATACCTGCTCAAAACTCCCACTGCACGTGTAATGTCCGGTCTAGTACAAACCATTGCATACATCAAACTGCCAGCTGCACTGGCATATGGAACATGGGACATGTCCTCTTCTTCTTCTTGTGTCTTGGGTATGTGTTATAATCTTTGCATGTGTGTGTGTGGGCATGTCATATTCGATAACTACGTCTGACAATCCCTCATAGTAGTGGACTTTGTGTCATGTGCACTGGGTGCTTTCCTAGGGGGGTCCCAGGGGGGGGTAGGTATGCCCCTCCCCCCCCCTGGTTATGCGCAACGTTCAACAACGACGTTCGGGGCAGGGACCCAAAATTTGTTTTTGGGCTGTTTTTGCTATTTTTAGCGGATTTTGCTATTTTTAGCGGTTTTGTAAATTAATCCCATATTAAGGGATTAGGGTTTTGGTATCTACGAAATACCTAAAAACATTGTATATATTGTATGGTGAATGGTGAAATTCGATAATAATGAATATAAGAAAGGTTTTCCCGGTTGAGGGTTTCTGGTATAAATCTTTGTGTACTATGTGAATGAGTTATTGATTAATTTTTTATAACTCATGGATGAATATTTTTAGGGTGTTCACAAGGTATACTAGTGACTGAAGGATCTAGTATATTAGCCTCATTCTCAATTGGTTGACAAGACTAATTATGCTCTGAAAGTATGGGGATTTGAACTTTTTTTTCAAGAAAACTTTCAAAATATATTGATGCTAGAGGTTCATTACTATTTATAGAAGGAAATAATAAAGAGATATTATCTACTTGAGGAATGGAAGAAGAAACCAGGCCATCGCTTTCCAAGAAAACACATGAGGTTTTGAATGTATGATCCTTTGAATGTACAAGATAGCATAAAACGTTTTTCAAATGTATAAGAAAGAGTAGTCAAGGACCAATAAACAAATATAAAATTACTTGAAAGACAATTGTCATTTGATACATGATAATTTTACAATGATTCTCGATTTCTTTGTCAATAGGTCTTGTTTCGTAGTAGAGTATTGAAACTTTGACTGGAATAACAATGGAATATCTAGGTGAAGAGTTGATTGAAAGATACACATTAAATTATTATGAAACCTAGTGTATGAGTCTTTTACACCAACAAGAATCAGATCTAATATTTATCATGCCCCAGGGAAAATATCTCGAAACTCTGTCCCCGACAACAACAACAAAAATATGTTGTACCTTGATTTCATTCCTAGTTTCTTAAGAACAATGACAAGACATATTGAAAATTGAATTTAGGCCACAAGTTTCTCTTGGAAGAGACCTCATCATATTTGAGATAACTAGTTTCCTACTGTCACTAAGCAACAAATCCCAGTCATTAAGTTATGAAATCCATATTTAAATGGTAAGAAACATAAAACAGGGTAAACTAGATTTAGGGATTAAATGATGGATGACTAGAGTAAAGGCTATAAATATCTTAGATCATAAGCCTAATCCATTGGGAACAAAGTCTCATCTAATAGAAGACAAAAACTAATAATGAAAGATGGAAGAAAAGAAGAAAAACATTTAATCTAGATATTTTAAGTAAGGAATTCAGTGCATGATTGAAATCAAGGAAGGAGGATATTATTGGGCATTAGAAAATGAATCCAAAAAAAGATAGATGCATAGTTGGACATAAATTATGAATCCAACTACATAACACTTAATTAAAATAATTTCCACATACATGCACATGTTTCTATCGAATATGGAAACATCATTAAATCAATAAAAACATACATGAGAGAAGTGGCAGTCGTATGATCCGGATTATTTTCGGCACGAAATGAGAGTGGAGATATAACATAGAAATATTCAGAGATATTGGAAGAGAGACAAAAATATAACAGAGATATAGCGGAAATATAACGAGAGTCACAGATATACAGTAATACACGATTTCTATTAATGAAATAAATGTACAGAGACTGTAAAACACAGAGTGAAAGACTCGCTAGAATGGTGGTAGCTTATCTCTGAGAAGAGATGTGACCGCTACTCACATCCGTGAGAAGATGATTATTACAAGGAGGCTCTAAGGGCCTTTTTAACATAAGTAAAATCCAAAACCCTAACCCTAGAAGATGAAAATTCAAAAGGTTTGTGGGCCCCAATGGGGGTAGTTGATACGTCAACTTCCCAGGGGCGTAACGTTTGCATACGATCTCTGTTTGGGGCGCTTGATAGCTCGTTGGAAAGATCTATCCGAGAACTACAAATTTTGGGTGAGAAACATGATCTACGATCCATGTTTCTCCCAGTTTTCTCAAAAAACATCGTTTAGGGTCTCAAAATGGCCCCGGAGGTTAAAAACTGCTAAAAATAGTAAATTACCATAAACATGTTTTGGGCCAGTTGGAGAAGGTGGGTGGCCACCGATATCCACCTGGATCAATCCTCCCTCCTTAGGAAGCAATGGTCTCCATTGCGTTGAGCTCCTGGGGGAGAGGGGAAAGCGATTGTTGAATCTGAATCTTGGTGATTTACTTGCCTTGCTAGAGAAGTGGCATTGCTTAGCTTGTTGAAGGCTATCACGAACCTTTGGCTAGAAGGTTTGGACCTTTTTAACCAGTCTGTCTATTTTAGATGACTGTGTGTAGAAGAAATATTTGTTCTTTGTTGCAACCTTGTCGACCTTCTTCTGTTGGATAGAAGGTGCTTGGGCCGAAGCTGTGGTGGTTGAAGTATCCTTTTGTTCCCCTTTTGAATAGATTTTGGAGAAGATAAATTTTGTAGTATGAGATACTACCTTGCGGCACTGTTTAGGTGGGGCAGTAGTTGGAACTGCCTCTGGTATCCTGTAGAGATGACCCCCCAAAGTAATAATGACACTACGGGGTCGAGACTCATAGATAGCATGGCGTTTCCACATATATGGCTGGCCCAAGTGAACATCACAGACATCCAGTGGGGAAACATCACATAATACCTCATCCTTGAAGGGTTGGATGCCGTATGCCAATCGACACTGCTGACTGACACAAAGATCTCGTCCTTGGTGAAGCCACCCAATGTTGTATGGTTGTGGATGTGGTGTTGTCGACAATCCCAACTGTTTGATGACCTCTGCTGAGATGAGGTTCTTCTGGCTTCTGCTATCAACAATAAAATGCAGCGGCGTCCCCTTCACTCACATCTGTGAATGAAAAAGGCACTCCCCCTCTTCTGGATCTGTTGGTTCTTCTAGTTGAATTGCTGCGGTCGTGACAATAGCAGTGGGGTCTGCGTCGATGATCTGTCTTTTACCAGTATTTTCAGAATTAGATTCTGAATCAGGGTTCGGCTCCTTGTCTTTGATCTTGGCCACTAGTCATTGTTTTGAGAGACATTCATCGGTGTTGTGCCAGGGGATTTTGTGGAAATCGCACCATTTTTCAGTGTCCTTCTTTGTCTTCCTATGACCCTTCTTTTCCTGTGGCTTGGATTGGTTTTCGGGAGACTATTTGTTAGGGTTGTCTTTGTCATACTTTGGTTGTTGTAGATTTGTAGACCCAAACTCCCGTTTGTTCTGGTGCTTAAATTTCTGCTCGATTTTAACAGCATATCGATAAGCACCATCGAGTGATGAGATGTCCAGAAAATACATTTCAGTTTGGATGTATCTGTGTAGAGCCCCACGATATTTGAGAACCAAATGTCATTTAGAGTCTTTGATACCCAGCTTGGTGCGCAAGGTATGGAAGGTATTGGTGAACTCTGGAACTACTTGGCCCCTCTCTTGCCGCAATGTGGTCCATCTCATGTATTGGTCCTCATAGTTGCCAATAGGGTAGTACTGTTCCTTTACCGCATCCACACAAAAATCCCAAGTCGGCTTGGCCCCATATATTCCAGACTCCTCTATGGAACTCTGCTCCCAGTAAGTTTCCCACCAATGTTTGACATGGGGGAGAGCCTTAAGGAGTGCAAAGGTGATCTTTTCCTTGTTTGAAAAATTATGAACAAAGAAATAACCTTCTAGCAGATTTAGTCATTTATCTAGGGCATCTGCATCTATTTGTCCTTCAAATACTGGAATATAAAAATTAACATGTACCTTGAAAGGCGAGGTTCCTCCAAAGTGGTCGCTTGATGAATATGTGCCTGATGCTATCGGAAGGCGTTGAAGGATGTGGAAAAAATTCTCCATCATTTTGTCCCTCTATCGCATGAGAGCTTGCTCAAGCAACAGACTGATAGGATCGTCTGCTGCATCATTTTTCTTTTCTTCTGCCATTGAGGGTTTCTTGGGTGTGCGAGAGAGATACTCCTCAAGAAAGACAAGCTCAAGACCCAACTTTATATACTCGGGCCTCGTCGGGGACATGCACTGAAAAACGATCAAGAGCAGCCTGCTCTGATACCACTGATCCGGATTATTTTCGGCTCGGAATGAGAGTGGAGATATAACACAGAAATATTCAGAGATATTGGAAGAGAGACAAAAATATAACATAGATATAGCGGAAATATAACAAGAGTCACAGATATACAGTAATACACGATTTCTATTAATGAAATAAATGTACAGAGACTGTAAAATACAGAGTGAAAGACTCGCTAGAATGGTGGTAGCTTATCTCTGAGAAGAGATGTGAACGCTACTCGCATCCGTGAGAAGATGATAATTACAATGAGGCTCCAAGGGCCTTTTTAACATAAGTAAAATCCAAAACCCTAACCCTGGAAGATGAAAATTCAAAAGGTTTGTGGGCCCCGATGGGGGTAGTTGATACGTCAACTTCCCAGGGGCGTAACTTTTGCATACGATCTCTATTTGGGGCGCTTGATAGCTCATTGGAAAGATCTATCCGAGAACTAAAAATTTTGGGTGAGCAACATGATCTACAATCCATGTTGCTCCAATTTTTCTCAAAAAACATCGTTTAGGGTCTCAAAATGGCCCCGAAAGTTAAAAACTGCTAAAAATAGTAAATTACCAAAATTGCCAGAAACATGTTTTGGGATAGTTGGAGAAGGTGGGTGGCCACTGATATCCACTTGGATCAATCCTCCCTCCTTAG
>JZKD02S1609357.1:1642877-1653076 GCA_000966675.3 Picea glauca | reverse complement strand
TAGGAGACTAGGAGGTATAATTACAAATAATGGCCTAAAGACGACATAATTAAAATAACATTACTAATCTAAATTACAACTAATGGCCTAAGCCGACATAAATAAAATAGCATTAATAATCTAATATGCCCCATTTAAGGGGTAATGAGCCAACATTAGGGCTTAACAGAATTTGTACTATTCATATTGAAATGTTTATATATCCAAAGTTTTGAGCATGGACAGTCAGTTTTTTATTAGTTGAATTCATATTACTTTGTCCTCTAAGTAAATTTTGTTTGCATAGTCTCCATTGTTAAAACTATTGTTATTATTATTATTATTATTTATTTTTTCTTTATTATAGTGTACTTAGAGAGGCATTTTCATTATTGTGTATGTAAACATGCCTACCACACTGCATTCTTCCTTAAATGTTTGCATAGTGCAAGGTGCTTCGACGGTTCTGACAACCTTAAGTGTTTACCTAATGGGCCTCATAGCCTTAAATGTTTACTCAATAGGCGTGTTACAATACAGTTTCCTCTGATTTTTGGATATAGTGTTGTCTGCAGTGAATTTGGTAAATATTGTTCTTCACCGACATTACTAGTTCACTGATTGATGCTTGTTCATTGGTTCGTTTGATACTACTTGTTGTTGTTTGATTCAACTTTTCAAAGTTGAGGTCCTGTAGCTACAATTGGACCTCTTGGTGCTTGTTCACTGGTTTGTTTGATGCTTGCTCTTGTTTTCTTCAACTTTGCGATGTTGGGGTCCTGCATCCACAGTTGGACCTATTGTTTAAGTTTGCATGGTTTGGAGATGTGATTATGTCATTCCTCATTCATCGATAAGTTCTGGTTCCATGGTTTTGTTTCTATTCCTTGTTTCTTCTTTGCTATTTGCAGCTTGCAAGCAGTAATTTTCAATACTAGGAATCTATAGGTCAAAATCCTTTTGTAGAACATCTTTATGTGTGACTGCTACATCCAGAATCTTTTCCATGTTCTTGAACGTCAATGTTCTATACAAAACCCACCTCTGTCGCAAACATAGTGACATATAAAAAAGAAAATCGAATTTTTCTCCTCATTTTTCCTGGTCCTGAAAACCATACGTTTGGTGCATTTTTCCCAGTTTGTTTCCTTCCAAAATCTCTTGTTCCTCTTTGAATGTCGATGTTGGTCATAGAACCCACATTTGTTGCAGCCACGGTGAAATATAAAAAAGGAAATTGAATGTTCTCCTCATATTTTATGTTCCTAGAAACCATACGTTTGGTGCATTTTTCCGAGTTTGTTCCCCTTTGAATGTCAATGATAGACATAGAACCCACATCTATTGTAGCCACGGTGAAATATAAAAAAGAAAATTGAATGTTCTCCTCATATTTTTTGTTCCTGAAAAAAATACGTTTGGTGCATTTTTTTTCAAGTTGTTCCCTTCCAATCACATATCACAACTTCCACGTCCTAGATATCGTGCTATAGCTCTTTCAAAAATAGAAATGCAAAGGGGTTGAGAAAACGAATTCAAAGTTGTGATTGTGGGGAAAGCATCTGCTAGGACCTTGTGACAGGGCATGCTTTTATTCTCTGGATCAAAAACCCCATCCACCTGTTGGTTTTGTGTTGTTGTTTATGTCTTTCAAAGCATATTCTACCACTAAAAAGCTTATAGGATGCACACGTGGAATATGTTAAAAAATTATATGCCTTGAATATTTCGTCTTTGTGTTGAGAAAATTTATAGTGTTATTTCATTTGCGTTGTCTCTTCTGTTTGGTTCATTGTTCACTATACATTTGTTTCTTAGTCATATGTTGTAGCGACTAGGGGGATTGGATTTGACAGGAACAATGTTGAACGATACATAGTGGAATTGGTATGTAGTTCCGCACTTATAGTTTGTTTTTTTCTTTTTTTCTTTGTTTGCATATAAACTAGATATAGCTAAGAAACATCTTGAAAATCACAGCTTAAGAGATCAGTCAAGTAACAGATGTTGACTCCTATGAAATAGATACAGACTTCATTGTACATGACAACATTGACTAGGTATTGCATAGCAATGGGATTTTTAGATTGGATGAATTCCCGTATACTATAGGAGATTGCCTCTTCGATGCATTTCAAGTTCTATTGCATTTTTGTTATTCCTCGTCTTATCTACGCAATGGATTGATAGATTATTTCTTGGTTTGTTTAAAAAATGTCGTTGTTGATCCATTCGAGTCGTATCAATATGAATTGGCATCTGATTTTCTTTGCCAGTTGCATGGAATACATGATGTCACTACGTATTTTTCAAAGATGCAGTTGTCTGCATATGCAATTATGCCTACACATGAGAGGGGACTTTGGGGAGATACATTTTATATACGGTGGTTGTCCAAGTGGTTGAATATATCAATTGGAATATGGTCATTGATAAGAAAAAAAAGATATCTATTGTTCAACAAAACCACATCTAGTGATCCATATTGCATCTTGTTCCATGATGTCAATCTTGTCAGTGGTCATTATGAACCACTACTCTATAGAGAATTATCCATATGCAATCTTGGAGGACCTCATATTTACTTGTCCCTCATTTGCAAAGACCTTGAATCACATTGGAAATGAATTATGCATTGTATACACTCTCATGGCTTGCACATAACGACAATTTTTGCGTCTAGTTGTGGAGATAGTTTATTCAGTGCAATTTTCTATTTGGTAGCAATAGAGTTCGATGTGCAGTCATTGCGGCTTTACACTATACAATCCTTTTGCAATGCAATTATAGGCGGCAACCAACATGATTTTAGCTTCTTGCATCAACACCTTTCACCATGTCTCCTAGAAAGTATGTTGACAATTAGAAGTTGGAAACAATACCTTGTAAATATGGAACTACCATATGAGAAAGGAAATGTAAAGGGTGATAGATTCTATTTGCAATGGCTATCTATCATATTCAAAGTAAATATCCAGATATGGTCGACTCTGTCGGATGGTACTATCCATTCTTGTTGTATTGATTCAAACTACAATTGAAAAATTGACATCATCTCGTTGAAAACAGATATGCCACATATCCATTATCAACCATTGATGAGAAATACTACTAGTTCAGGGTCCATTGTCCATGCCACCCAAACCACATTGAATCTTCATATGCGTCACATGCTATTTAATGAGAATGAAACTCATCCCATTTGCGATGAGGCCATATGGATCTTAAACAAAAAATGAATACTAAATTATCACAACTTGAAAAAGGTCATACGTGAGAGAAAAAAATACATTGGTAGTATAGGAAATATTACCAGTTCAGGATCCAGTGTCAATGCCACCCAAACCGCATCGAATCTGCATAAGCGTCACATGCTATTTAATCAGAATGAAACTCATCCCAATTGTCATGAGGTCATCTAGACTTTGAACAAAAAACGTAGACTAACTTATCACAACTTGAAAAAGGTCATACGTGAGAAAAAAAAATGTATTGGTAGTATAAGAAATACTACCATTTCAGGATCCAGTCTCAATTCCACCCAAACCACATTGAATCTTCATAAGCGTCGCATGATATTTAATCAGAATGAAGCTCATCCCAGTTGTCATGAGTTCATCCAGGCCTTGAAAAAAAATGTAGAGTAACTTATCACAACTTGAAAAAGGTCACACGTGAGAGAAACAAATACATTGGTACACTTCCTTCTAGACATAAACTCACATATCACAACCTAACAAAAAAAAATCGTGCACAATAGAATCACATTTTCACATTTTCTGATGAACACAAACATCACATGTTGAATGACAAAGAACATCACAGTTTTCATCATCGATATGGTGAGGACACAATGCTCATAAGAAATGTCGATTCCACCTCCAAGATGACTTGTCAACAAGTGAAACTAGTTTCCAGTGGCAAGCATAAGTTAACCTACCGCATCTTGAAAAAATAGATACGTGAGAGAAATAGGTATGACCACATATCCCACAATGGTCATGGTACTGAACAAGAGGAAAAAATCACATTTCGTGGGCTAGAACCAACACCATGCACTGCTACCAATGAAAAACAACAAACACATTCTATGCATACTTCCCTAGGGAAGAAAGATGCAAAAAGAATCTATATGAAACAAATTTAAGACACTCCTTCCATTGCATGTGAAATTTGTGATCAATTGAATTTCACAAGACGCACTAAGTATTTCACGCCTGATTTGAAAGAAGAATACCTTGGCCTCACACTAAATGATAAAACATTTTCCAGTGGCAATACTTGTCTTCGATGTAAATGATCACTTGAAAAGGGAAAACTACCACACTTTGCAATGCCTTACCAAATAAGATGTAATACACCACTAGAAGATGTAAGTTCACTTACAGAACTTGAAGAGAGATGTGTGTCTCTGCGAATTGCATTTACACAAATCAGACCCTGGGATATAAACGACCCCAAATGGGCTTAATAATATCAATTATTAGTGTGTCTATCCAACTAGATGTTGTGAAAAAAGCCTTGTCACAATTCATTAGTGATATAATGACAATTGTTGTATCTCTCAAAAGACGCTTGCAATACAAGAATGCATACCAGACAGGTAAAGTGCGTGTGCATGTTGTCATGAAAGCATTAAAATAATTATGTTACAGGGCCTTGTACAAAGCCCAAAACATTTGTATAAATGAGAAATGGAATAGTGTTCTTGGAGAAGGGGATGAAAGCTCTGCACATGCTCTCGAGACTTCTAGTGAATTTGATACAAGCAATGAATCGGAGAACAAAAGACCTACTGAAACATTGATACATGGATTCACTGACTCACACCACATTCGTGACTTGCAAGAAAAGATTGTCGAAATTGAACATGCTGAGGGGAAACGTCCATTTGGAATATTCAAGGAAATATTTTCTGAAGAGATGAAATCCCCAACACCATTCTATGGAGATCCACGTCCTAGTGACATTACAAAACAATTCAGCTACCATAAAATAGTTCGATGGGAACTGCTACATTCAAGTGGTGACTTCTCCTATCACATAACAATTTTTTTTTTCAAAACAATGCGCATAATAATTGAGCAAGTGTTTTCTTGCATGTGGGTGTGAATAAGAAAATGCCAGCTACAAGGAATAAAGTTATTGGCCAAAGATGTCAAGTACAAGCAAACCTAGAAAAATTCTTGAAATCTGATATTGGATACATAGATTTAAAAAAAAATTGCATCTCTCCTAACTATTTGCAACAAAACAAGAAAAGTATTTTTGCAATGATCCTACAATTGGGATTGCCAACATTTTTCATCACATTTGCAAGTGTAGAGCATCGCCAAGATCTGTTGGTGGCTATGGTGTCTGCATTGTATAAGAATAGGAAAAGGAAAAACCAAATTGATACACTGGAAAATGATGACATTGACTACCTCATAATAAAAGACCCAATAACATGTACTCGCTACTATAGACATAGAATAAATACTTTGAGGCAATTGATATTCCATGATGAAACATTTTTTGAAAAAATATTGGACTACTTTTTTGTGACTAAGTTCCAGAATAGGGGGAGTGAGCATGACCACACACTGTTGTGGATAGTGGGTGCACTGGTCTATGGAAATGACAACAACTCACAGATTGAGTAATTTGTGGACAAATACATAAGATGCAACACAGATCATTTGGATCTAGAACTTGCCAAATTTCATAGACATTATCATACAAAAAGCCGTAAAAAACGAAAAAATTCATATTGCATATACAACTTCCCTGTGCCGTCAATGAGAACAACAAGAATCATCGAGCCACTTAGTTTAGAGGACAATGTTGTCATTGAGAAATATAAATCCTTGTTTTCATTTCTAGAACAATGAGACTTTGATGAGTTAATGAGCTTCAACAACTTCTTGACAGAGCTAAATCTAATAGAAGATGAGTACATCCAATCCATACAATGTACACTTAAACAACCAACAGTTTTCCTTTAACAAAAAATTTCCCATAGTTGGAACAACAGTTTCTCCAAGGACATGTCAGTTATGTGGAATGTAAATACAGATGTGAAGTATGTCTTCAATTCATATGCTGCAACATCGTACTATACCTCGTATATGACAAAGGTTGAAAAAATTATGGCAAGTGCATTTAGAATAATATGCAAAGAACACGAAAGACGTCATATTGATGCTATGAAAATGATACGTATACTTGGAAATACATTACTTAATCTTCAACAAATTTCTGCTCAACAAGAAGTCCACATTGCACTTTCCCTACCCCTCAATTGTAGTTCAAGAAAATGTGTCTTCATAAACACATATCCACTTGAGAAACACACATTGTTTCTTAAACTAGCACCTTTGATAAAACAAGAGCATGACAATTTAGAGAACGTACTATGTTGCTCTATTATTGATTATTATCTCCAACGTCCATCTCCTATTAATCATATCTTCTTAGCAGAGTTCATATCATATTACAAAAAAAATGGTGCACCCATATCAAAAAGAAAAAAATCCTTTGTAATACACTTTGTCAAATACAACAAACATATTGACTATGAAAACTATTGTAGAGAAAAACTTATATGTTTTGTTTGATCAAAATGAAAACACATTAAAACATAACTTCCCTACATGGGAAGCTACGTATATTTCCTCTGAGACTATAGTACAAACCAATGAATCTAGATTTACATACAATGTTAATCCGACATGGGGTGATCTAGAAAGTGTCGTTAATGAACTAGAAAACCCTGACAATGTTGATGAGACATTCACAAACCATAAAACAACTAGAAATCTCTACAAGTCCTATTCCTTGCGAAACGATTTTCCTCATCCTCGAGCAGCCGACATTGAAAAACGTATTAATCTTGGTTTTCAAGTCACAAAACATCCTTTCCTTATTGAAAATAACGAATACCACAGAGTCAGACATATGTTGAATCGAGAACATCAAAAAATTATAAAGGACATTGTGATTAAAAAATGCTTGAACATGCACACTCTTCTGCACTTGTTCCTTATAGGCAGGGCGGGAACATGCAAGACATTCACAGCGAAAGCACTATTCCAAATGCTTATAAAAATCTATAATTCAAACAATTCCGCTGATCCTGTGAAACCAAAGGGGATAATAGTTTCATACACAGGAAAAGTTGCATATAATGCAAGTGGAACAAGAGTCCACTCTGCATTGTTTATGCCTTTTAACAAGTCACAGTTTCTTCCACTCAACAAGGAAATGTTAGATACCTTGTCTAAGATTTATGATGAACTACAACTTGTCTTCATAGATGAGGCATATTTGATTGGAAGTCGCTTCTTTTATTCCATTGACAACCAACTAAGAAACATAAAACATGTGCACACCAAATACTTTGGAAAGATTGACATGATATTATGTGGGGATCTTTGACAGGCGCAACCCATCCAAGATTCTTTGATATTTGAAAAACCTACGTTCAATATGAAAACAGTGACGCATGACTTCTGTAAAGACAATATTAAATTATTTGAATTACATACTACAATGCGCCAGACAGATGAAACATTTATTGCAATTATGATTAGAATGCGGACAAACAACGAAACACATGATGACTTAACATATATCAATTCAAGGTGCATGTGACCTGCACCAACAGACCCAATGTTCCCTTACTCGTTCTACACAAATAGGGATGTTGCAATGCATAACAGGTACATGCTATCGCTCATGCCTAGCGATGATATCATCATCAATTCAATTGACCTCGAAGAATACAACCATGGAAATGTACCACGTCATGAACATACAACCACTTTGCCTTTGCAACTTGTCCTGAAATTAGACATGTTGGTTGAAATATATGCCTGTAACTATGATTCACAGGATGTCTTGGTGAATGGTGCATATGGAATACTCAGAGGCTATAGCAAAAAATAAAAACTTGATGTCCCCTATATTAAGTTCCATGAGCCACATATAGGCCATCGACAAGCAAACAAGTTGGCTTATCTATATAATTCAAACATTGCACGTGATTGGACAACTATCTTACAAATATCAAAACCAGTATTGACATTGACAAATATAGGTCGACTAAAGATTTGAAAACAATTTCCAATTAAACTTGCATGTGCACGTACAATCCACAGATCGCAAGGACTAACACTTGATAGTATTGCATTTGACGCTGCTGGAATTCGAATACATGGACTTGTATACACAACACTGTCTCGTGACAGAAGTATAGACTCCTTGTATTTACTAAGTTCTCTTACAAAATATAACTTCAAAGTCAAACACAAAGTTGATATTGAGATGCAACGCCTTAGGACTATTGCAAAGTGGAATCTACAGTATGATTACCAATCCATACAAACAAACTCATCTGTATCAATTCTCTCACTTAACACACGCAACCTACATGCACACATGGATGATATACTCAACTACTATGAAATAATGCAATCCGATATTTTGTGCTTGCAGGAAACATACATGACATTATGCATGAAAACCAAGCAATTTCCAAATCACAATTGCATATCAAGTTACATTACACATGGGGTGATGACATTAGTGAAAAAATATGTAACAATTTTGGAGTATATGCATTTTGAAGAAAACAATGTTGAGATGGTGCTCGCAAACATAATTCTCCATGGATCAGAAATTGCAATACTGAATCTCTATGATGCTTTGCATACAAAATTATCCAACATACTAAATGTTCTTTCCAATGCATTAGAGCATTTGCATCTGAATGAAACCATTTTCATTGTAGGAGACTTCAATATTGACATGCTACAAAATAATGACAGAACAAAAGGATTGGAAAACTACATGTGCAAATACAATCTCTACTTTCTTTTGGACAAGATAAACCATGTACAAAATGCACTTATTGACCATGTATGGTTGAATGTGCCCATTTCTCAATACAACATCTTTATTTTAGACACATACGGGTCTGATCACGATAAAATTGGTATTGCACTTGAATTATTAAATATACATCAAACATATTGCAAAATCATATTTCTTTGTTTCAAAGCATATCTGTCTAGCTTGTTGCAGAAAACCAAGTTATCCAACTTCTTAGTTTTCCTTGGTTTGTAACTGATTTTTGACGCAAAAAATTTTTACACAGTTTTTTATATATACACATACATGGATGAAGAAAAAAAAAAGTACATTATACTAACACTATATGTTACTCTATTCCTTTTATTCTATTTTATTTATTGTATGTACATATTCCTTGTTTTTTCCTTACATATCAATTTACATTCATGTTCATTTTGTTTTGTACTTTCTTTCATTGAAACAAACATGAAAACTAGACAAGGCAAAGAACTCTTGACTGAAAATGTAGAATAATACGTACAAAGGTGCATACTTCTACCCATATTCCATATCC
This sequence comes from Picea glauca, assembly GCA_000966675.3. Classification (NCBI taxonomy): domain Eukaryota; kingdom Viridiplantae; phylum Streptophyta; class Pinopsida; order Pinales; family Pinaceae; genus Picea; species Picea glauca. The sequence continues at coordinate 1,643,688 of JZKD02S1609357.1, read as the reverse complement.
ATTTTTTTTTTCATTTACTCTGTCTATACTTGTTCCATTGGTTTGCAACTCTTCTAGTTTTTTTTTTCCTTAGATACTGCATATCTTCATGTATATTAACTTATCTTCATGTCATTTGTATTTTTTGTGCCGCTATCTTGAAATAAATAAATTTGTACTCCATATCTTTTTCATGTGTTCCTACGTAGAAACTTAACTTCATGTCCATTGTCTTCTCTGTATTGCTACATTGAAAAAAGAATAGACTAATTGAACACGAAGATGGAGCCTTATGTGCCACACTTGAGAAATATGGAGTACAATATTCCAAAAGGTATGGCTACAGTTGTGCCACAACAAATACAATGTGCATGCCTAATGCACATCCATATTGAGTATGAACAATATACACATGTTCATATCCATTGTTTCATAAGTGACATGGACATGGGTAGTGAACCATCGCAAACATCAACACAATGACAATGTCAAAGGTAAGGATTCATAGATTATGCTCTTGCTATGTTTACGAAAAAAACATCCGCATTTATGTATTCTTCTATGCCATGGTAAATATGTTTATGTCATTTACAACACATGTTTTTTAGTTCACCAGAACTATCGACAAGTAGAAGTGAAACCTCCATCATAGTACAAGGTCCAGAGACTAAGAGGTATGGTTACAAAACTCTGATACGCATATGGTGTCCAATTTGTGCATATATTGGAGCTTGTTATATTTTAAAATATGCTTGAATGTAAGAATGCCAAGTCATATATTTTTTCTATTGCTTGTTGAGATAGATATAAAAAACATCTCTTTTAACTTGAA
>JZKD02S1609357.1:1617958-1642303 GCA_000966675.3 Picea glauca | reverse complement strand
TCCGAGTGTTTTCCCCCTCATATCCTCCTTTTTCGTTTTTCCCCATTCACTGCCTTCTTCCTTTAATTAAGACTCACCCACCTTATCCCTCCATTCAATTCCAACCACCTTATCCCTCCATTCAATGCTAACCACCTTATCCCCTTCTCCTTAATGGTTCCATCATTCGATATGTTAAGTTTTCATTTAATAAATTAAAATTTATTAAACTTAAATTCATTAACCAAATATTTAATGAGTTAATTAATTAATATACATTAAACAATTAATAATTCATGACAATTAATTAATTAATTAAACTTAATATACTTTAAAAAATTATTTAACTATGAAAAATAATTATTTAACTAGGGTTGTTACATACACCCACCCTTCAGGAAACTTCGTCCCGAAGTTAAAGTATTTTAAGATACAAGGGAAAGACACATGGTTCACACATTCATATCCATCAACCAATATTATCAGTAGGTAAGCCAAGAAAACTCATACATACTAGTGTACATGTGCAAGAAATGCACGTGTAGCTAGTACATACAAGTCTTGTGCATGTACTAATAACAATAACTATCACCTCTATAGTAATTTCTATATGCATCCAATCCATTCAACAAGACTATTCATTGTATAAAAGATAATAACCCAATCAAATGTTTGCGAAATCCCTTAATTACAATTATCTAGCTCAACAATGTTATTTAGACAATTGTAATTTAGCTAAGTAATTCAGAGTATTCATATATACACACATTTTCTTTTCAGAAGGAAAAACAATAAATTCCACCATAAGGCAAATCTCCATACACTCTAAACTATTTCTACTCATCCTTTCTCCCTAACTTACCTCCATCTTCCATTCCTATCCTTCCTCTATTGGACTATCTTGGAGCGTCAACTATATTGACCTAACTCCAAATAGAACCTGTAAGCAGAAGTGTCACTATCTTGACCAAGCTTCTCCAGCAGGCAACTGATAGTCATCATCACACATCTAGGGGAGCGTGAGCTAACACCATCCTCCCATGACTCCAGGTTTCAGAGGATACACGGTGGGAAATGCCTCCACCCCTCCTAACAGGACTAGGGTCCACACCCTATAATGGAATATACAGTGGCACTGTGTTGCTGGGAGTTTTGTCATCGTTTGTTTAGTTTTGGGAAGTCTCCCCACCTGAAATATTGCACTGATCCACATATCATAGCAATGCATCCAAACCAATATAATTTCACATACAAAGATTCATACCATATTGTTTCTCGGTTAGTGGTCATGACATCCACTTCCATTATCATTATCCCTTGGCTATTTCATAGCCCAATGACCTGGAGATTAGTTTGTAACACAAAATCATACATATCTATGCATTATCATCATGTAATTGCATACAACCATAATTTCAATTTGGTATCCATGTACCAACAACTTTAGCATCAAAGTTTTCAAGTTAGAAATAGATCTCATAATATCCTATACTTCAATTAATGTTACCCATTCATAGAATTATCATGTACATAATAGATTGCATCATATCCAACACCATTCAAATAGCATTTAAACCTTCATAGGATTCTCATTCACATAGTATATCCCATCATATCCATCATCATCCAAATAACATTTAAACATTCATAAAATTTACATTCACATAATAGATCCCATCATATCCATCATCATTCAATAACATTTAAACAGTCATACATGTTTCTAAGTCTTAAAAGTTCAAGTGTATCATTAAGGGAGCAAAGAAATTTATGTGTCACACAAAAACACTTGGTATTAAGTATGGGAAGGCGGGACGGTCAAATGGATTTATCGTAGGTAGAGTGAGGCTTGCGAGTTTGAGGAGTCCAGGGGCGAATTGTAGATCATCGAATTTTTGGGTGCAATATGTAAACCCGAACACATGGAATGAGAGTTCGATAGTGCCTACGTGAGAACCCGCGACCATAAAATTGACTAAGTATGAATATGAATAGATCTCGGTTGGATGCGTGATGTGAAGATATAGATGGATATATAATTTCTCACTCTGCCACCCTGGGAACCCATGGGAATAAATATGCTACTAAGTATAGAACCTAAACGGATAATAGAGGAAAATAAGAAAAGGGAAGAACAGGTAAGTATAGAAGAGGAAAAATAAAGGGAGAAAAAAAATGTATGCCTCACACAACAACACTTAGTCTGATAATTATCAAGTGATAGAAACACATCAACTATAGGAAAAACATTCTCAACCATGGAATATAGTTGGAGCTCAACATAGGTTCAAGATAAAAGAGATATTGTTTATATCTATCTCAATAATCAATAGACAAAATATATGACTTGGCACACTCATATGAAAGCATTCAGAAGGATTCATCATAGGTAGAGTGAGGCTTGGGAGTTCGAGGATTCTAGCATCGAATTGTATATCACTGAATTTTTGGGTGCAATATGTATACCCCAAACACAGGGCATGAGAGTTCGATGGTGCCTATGTGGGAACCCGTGGCCATAAAATTGTCTAAGTATGAAAACGAATGATGATCGGTCAGAATCATGATGTGAATATATAGATGGATATATAATGTTTCACTCCGCCACCACGGGTACCCGTGAGCATAGATATGAGACTAAGTATAGAAGTAGAAATAGATAATAGAGGGGAAGAAGAAAAGGTAAAATGGGTAAGTATAAAAAGGAAAATGAAAGGGACAAAATAACTGTATGCCTAAAAAAACAACACTTAGTTTGATAATTATGAAGCGATATAATCATATTAACTATGGGAAAAACATTCTCAGCGATGGAATATAGTTGGAGCTCAACAGACCCTCATTCAAGTTAAAAGAGATGTTTTTTATATCTATCTCAACAAGCAATAGAAAAAATATATGACTTGGCATTCTTACATTCAAGCATATTTTAAAATATAACAAGCTCCAATATATGCACAAATTGGACACCATATGCGTATCAGAGTTTTGTAACCATACCTCTTAGTCTCTGGACCTTGTACTATGATGGAGGTTTCACTTCTACTTGTCGATAGTTCTGGTGAACTAAAAAACATGTGTTGTAAATGACATAAACATATTTACCATGGCATAGAAGAATACATAAATGCGGATGTTTTTTTCGTAAACATAGCAAGAGCATAATCTATGAATCCTTACCTTTGACATTGTCATTGTGTTGATGTTTGCGATGGTTCACTACCCATGTCCATGTCACTTATGAAACAATGGATATGAACATGTGTATATTGTTCATACTCAATATGGATGTGCATTAGGCATGCACATTGTATTTGTTGTGGCACAACTGTAGCCATACCTTTTGGAATATTGTACTCCATATTTCTCAAGTGTGGCACATAAGGCTCCATCTTCGTGTTCAATTAGTCTATTCTTTTTTCAATGTAGCAATACAGAGAAGACAATGGACATGAAGTTAAGTTTCTACGTAGGAACACATGAAAAAGATATGGAGTACAAATTTATTTATTTCAAGATAGCGGCACAAAAAATACAAATGACATGAAGATAAGTTAATATACATGAAGATATGCAGTATCTAAGGAAAAAAAAAACTAGAAGAGTTGCAAACCAATGGAACAAGTATAGACAGAGTAAATGAAAAAAAAAATGGATATGGAATATGGGTAGAAGTATGCACCTTTGTACGTATTATTCTACATTTTCAGTCAAGAGTTCTTTGCCTTGTCTAGTTTTCATGTTTGTTTCAATGAAAGAAAGTACAAAACAAAATGAACATGAATGTAAATTGATATGTAAGGAAAAAACAAGGAATATGTACATACAATAAATAAAATAGAATAAAAGGAATAGAGTAACATATAGTGTTAGTATAATGTACTTTTTTTTTTCTTCATCCATGTATGTGTATATATAAAAAACTGTGTAAAAATTTTTTGCGTCAAAAATCAGTTACAAACCAAGGAAAACTAAGAAGTTGGATAACTTGGTTTTCTGCAACAAGCTAGACAGATATGCTTTGAAACAAAGAAATATGATTTTGCAATATGTTTGATGTATATTTAATAATTCAAGTGCAATACCAATTTTATCGTGATCAGACCCGTATGTGTCTAAAATAAAGATGTTGTATTGAGAAATGGGCACATTCAACCATACATGGTCAATAAGTGCATTTTGTACATGGTTTATCTTGTCCAAAAGAAAGTAGAGATTGTATTTGCACATGTAGTTTTCCAATCCTTTTGTTCTGTCATTATTTTGTAGCATGTCAATATTGAAGTCTCCTACAATGAAAATGGTTTCATTCAGATGCAAATGCTCTAATGCATTGGAAAGAACATTTAGTATGTTGGATAATTTTGTATGCAAAGCATCATAGAGATTCAGTATTGCAATTTCTGATCCATGGAGAATTATGTTTGCGAGCACCATCTCAACATTGTTTTCTTCAAAATGCATATACTCCAAAATTGTTACATATTTTTTCACTAATGTCATCACCCCATGTGTAATGTAACTTGATATGCAATTGTGATTTGGAAATTGCTTGGTTTTCATGCATAATGTCATGTATGTTTCCTGCAAGCACAAAATATCGGATTGCATTATTTCATAGTAGTTGAGTATATCATCCATGTGTGCATGTAGGTTGCGTGTGTTAAGTGAGAGAATTGATACAGATGAGTTTGTTTGTATGGATTGGTAATCATACTGTAGATTCCACTTTGCAATAGTCCTAAGGCGTTGCATCTCAATATCAACTTTGTGTTTGACTTTGAAGTTATATTTTGTAAGAGAACTTAGTAAATACAAGGAGTCTATACTTCTGTCACGAGACAGTGTTGTGTATACAAGTCCATGTATTCGAATTCCAGCAGCGTCAAATGCAATACTATCAAGTGTTAGTCCTTGCGATCTGTGGATTGTACGTGCACATGCAAGTTTAATTGGAAATTGTTTTCAAATCTTTAGTCGACCTATATTTGTCAATGTCAATACTGGTTTTGATATTTGTAAGATAGTTGTCCAATCACGTGCAATGTTTGAATTATATAGATAAGCCAACTTGTTTGCTTGTCGATGGCCTATATGTGGCTCATGGAACTTAATATAGGGGACATCAAGTTTTTATTTTTTGCTATAGCCTCTGAGTATTCCATATGCACCATTCACCAAGACATCCTGTGAATCATAGTTACAGGCATATATTTCAACCAACATGTCTAATTTCAGGACAAGTTGCAAAGGCAAAGTGGTTGTATGTTCATGACGTGGTACATTTCCATGGTTGTATTCTTCGAGGTCAATTGAATTGATGATGATATCATCGCTAGGCATGAGCGATAGCATGTACCTGTTATGCATTGCAACATCCCTATTTGTGTAGAACGAGTAAGGGAACATTGGGTCTGTTGGTGCAGGTCACATGCACCTTGAATTGATATATGTTAAGTCATCATGTGTTTCGTTGTTTGTCCGCATTCTAATCATAATTGCAATAAATGTTTCATCTGTCTGGCGCATTGTAGTATGTAATTCAAATAATTTAATATTGTCTTTACAGAAGTCATGCGTCACTGTTTTCATATTGAACGTAGGTTTTTCAAATATCAAAGAATCTTGGATGGGTTGCGCCTGTCAAAGATCCCCACATAATATCATGTCAATCTTTCCAAAGTATTTGGTGTGCACATGTTTTATGTTTCTTAGTTGGTTGTCAATGGAATAAAAGAAGCGACTTCCAATCAAATATGCCTCATCTATGAAGACAAGTTGTAGTTCATCATAAATCTTAGACAAGGTATCTAACATTTCCTTGTTGAGTGGAAGAAACTGTGACTTGTTAAAAGGCATAAACAATGCAGAGTGGACTCTTGTTCCACTTGCATTATATGCAACTTTTCCTGTGTATGAAACTATTATCCCCTTTGGTTTCACAGGATCAGCGGAATTGTTTGAATTATAGATTTTTATAAGCATTTGGAATAGTGCTTTCGCTGTGAATGTCTTGCATGTTCCCGCCCTGCCTATAAGGAACAAGTGCAGAAGAGTGTGCATGTTCAAGCATTTTTTAATCACAATGTCCTTTATAATTTTTTGATGTTCTCGATTCAACATATGTCTGACTCTGTGGTATTCGTTATTTTCAATAAGGAAAGGATGTTTTGTGACTTGAAAACCAAGATTNTATCCCCTTCTCCTTAATGGTTCCATCATTCAATATGTTAAGTTTTCATTTAATAAATTAAAATTTATTAAACTTAAATTCATTAACCAAATATTTAATGAGTTAATTAATTAATATACATTAAATAATTAATAATTCATGGCAATTAATTAATTAAACTTAATATACTTTAAACAATTATTTAACTAGGGTTGTTACATACACCCACCCTTTAGGAAACTTCGTCCCGAACTTAAAGTATTTTAAGATACAAGGGAAAGACACATGGTTCACACATTCATATCCAATAACCAATATTATCAGTAGGTAAGCCAAGAAAACTCATACATACTAGTGTACATGTGCAAGAAATGCACGTGTAGCTAGTACATACAAGTCTCATGCATGTACTAATAACAATAACTATCACCTCTATAGTAATTTCTATATGCATCCAGTCCATTCAACAAGACTATTCATTGTATAAAAGATAATAACCCAATCAAATGTTTGTGAAATCCCTTAATTACAATTATCTAGCTCAACAATGTTATTTAGACAATTGTAATTTAGTTAAGTAATTCAGAGTATTCATATATACACACATTTTCTTTTCAGAAGGAAAAAAAATAAATTCCACCATAAGGAAAATCTCCATACACTCTAAACTATTTCTACTCATCCTTTCTCCCTAACTTACTTCCATCTTCCATTCCTATCCTTCCTCTACTGGACTATCTTGGAGCGTCAACTATATTGACCTAACTCCAAATAGAACCCGTAAGCAGAAGTGTCACTATCTTGACCAAGCTTCTCCAGCAGGCAACTGACAGTCATCATCACACATCTAGGGGAGCGTGAACTAACACCATCCTCCCATGACTCCAGGTTTCAGAGGATACATGGTGGGAAATGCCTCCACCCCTCCTAACAGGACTAGGGTCCACACCCTATAGTGGAATATACAGTGGCACCATGTTGTTGGGAGTTTTGTCATCATTTATTTAGTTTTGGGCAGTCTCCCCACCTGAAATCCTGCACTGATCCACATATCATAGCAATGCATCCAAACCAATATAATTTCACATACAAAGATTCATACCATATTGTTTCTCGGTTAGTGGTCATGACATCCACTTCCATTATCATTATCCCTTGGCTATTTCATAGCCCAATGACCTCCAGATTAGTCTGTAACACAAAATCCTACATATCTATGCATTATCATCATGTAATTGCATACAACCATAATTTCAATTTGGTATCCATGTACCAACAACTTTAACATCAAATTTTTCAAGTTAGAAATAGATCTCATAATATCCTATACTTCAATTAATGTTACCCATTCATAGAATTATCATGTACATAGTAGATTGCATCATATCCAACACCATTCAAATAGCATTTAAACCTTCATAGGATTCTCATTCACATAGTATATCCCATCATATCCATCGTCATCCAAATAAAATTTAAACATTCATAAAATTTACATTCACATAATAGATCGCATCATATCCATCATCATTCAATAACATTTAAACACTCATACATGTTTCTAAGTCTTAAAAGTTCAAGTGTATCATTAAGGGAGCAAAGAAATTTATGAGTCACACAAAAACACTTGGTATTAAGCATGGAAAGGCAGGACGGTCAGACGGATTCATCGTAGGTAGAGTGAGGCTTGCGAGTTCAAGGAGTCCAGGGGCGAATTGTAGATCATCGAATTTTTGGGTGCAATATGTAAACCCGAACACATGGAATGAGAGTTCGATAGTGCCTACGTGAGAACCCGTGACCATAAAATTGGCTAAGTATGAATACGAACAGATCTCGATCGAATGCGTGATGTGAAGATATAGATGGATATAGAATTTCTCACTCTGCCACCCTGGGAACCCGCGAGAATAAATATTCTACTAAGTATAGAATCGAAAACGGATAATAGAGGGAAAGAAGAAAAGGGAAGAACAGGTAAATATAGAAGAGGAAAAATAAAGGGAGAAAAGAACTGTATGCCTCACACAACAATACTTAGTTTGATAATTATCAAGTGATAGAAACACATAAACTATAGGAAAAACATTCTCAGCCATGGAATATAGTTGGAGCTCAACATACCTTGGTTCAAGATAAAAGAGATGTTTTTTATATCTATCTCAACAATCAATAGACAAAATATATGACTTGGCACACTCATATGAAATCATTCAGAAGGATTCATCATAGGTAAAGTGAGGCTTGGGAGTTCGAGGAGTCTAGCATCGAATTGTATATCACTGAATTTTTGGGTGCAATATGTATACCCCGAACACAGGGCATGAGAGTTCGATGGCGCCTATGTGGGAACCCGTGGCCATAAAATTGTCTAAGTATGAAAACGAATGACGATCGGTCAGAATCGTGATGTGAATATATAGATGGATATATAATGTTTCACTCTTCCACCACGAGTACCTGGGAGCATAGATATGTGACTAAGTATAGAACTAGAAACAGATAATAGAGGGGAAGAAGAAAAGGTAAAACGGGTAAGTATAAAAAGGAAAATGAAAGGGAGAAAATAATTGTATGCCTAAAAAAACAACACTTAGTCTAATAATTATGAAGCGATAGAATCATATCAACTATGGGAAAAACATTCTCAACGATGGAATATAGTTGGAGCTCAACAGACCCTGGTTCAAGTTAAAAGAGATGTTTTTTATATCTATCTCAACAAGCAATAGAAAAAATATATGACTTGGCATTCTTACATTCAAGCATATTTTAAAATATAACAAGCTCCAATATATGCACAAATTGGACACCATATGCGTATCAGAGTTTTGTAACCATACCTCTTAGTCTCTGGACCTTGTACTATGATGGAGGTTTCACTTCTACTTGTCGATAGTTCTGGTGAACTAAAAAACATGTGTTGTAAATGACATAAACATATTTACCATGGCATAGAAGAATACATAAATGCGGATGTTTTTTTCGTAAACATAGCAAGAGCATAATCTATGAATCCTTACCTTTGACATTGTCATTGTGTTGATGTTTGCGATGGTTCACTACCCATGTCCATGTCACTTATGAAACAATGGATATGAACATGTGTATATTGTTCATACTCAATATGGATGTGCATTAGGCATGCACATTGTATTTGTTGTGGCACAACTGTAGCCATACCTTTTGGAATATTGTACTCCATATTTCTCAAGTGTGGCACATAAGGCTCCATCTTCGTGTTCAATTAGTCTATTCTTTTTTCAATGTAGCAATACAGAGAAGACAATGGACATGAAGTTAAGTTTCTACGTAGGAACACATGAAAAAGATATGGAGTACAAATTTATTTATTTCAAGATAGCGGCACAAAAAATACAAATGACATGAAGATAAGTTAATATACATGAAGATATGCAGTATCTAAGGAAAAAAAAAACTAGAAGAGTTGCAAACCAATGGAACAAGTATAGACAGAGTAAATGAAAAAAAAAATGGATATGGAATATGGGTAGAAGTATGCACCTTTGTACGTATTATTCTACATTTTCAGTCAAGAGTTCTTTGCCTTGTCTAGTTTTCATGTTTGTTTCAATGAAAGAAAGTACAAAACAAAATGAACATGAATGTAAATTGATATGTAAGGAAAAAACAAGGAATATGTACATACAATAAATAAAATAGAATAAAAGGAATAGAGTAACATATAGTGTTAGTATAATGTACTTTTTTTTTTCTTCATCCATGTATGTGTATATATAAAAAACTGTGTAAAAATTTTTTGCGTCAAAAATCAGTTACAAACCAAGGAAAACTAAGAAGTTGGATAACTTGGTTTTCTGCAACAAGCTAGACAGATATGCTTTGAAACAAAGAAATATGATTTTGCAATATGTTTGATGTATATTTAATAATTCAAGTGCAATACCAATTTTATCGTGATCAGACCCGTATGTGTCTAAAATAAAGATGTTGTATTGAGAAATGGGCACATTCAACCATACATGGTCAATAAGTGCATTTTGTACATGGTTTATCTTGTCCAAAAGAAAGTAGAGATTGTATTTGCACATGTAGTTTTCCAATCCTTTTGTTCTGTCATTATTTTGTAGCATGTCAATATTGAAGTCTCCTACAATGAAAATGGTTTCATTCAGATGCAAATGCTCTAATGCATTGGAAAGAACATTTAGTATGTTGGATAATTTTGTATGCAAAGCATCATAGAGATTCAGTATTGCAATTTCTGATCCATGGAGAATTATGTTTGCGAGCACCATCTCAACATTGTTTTCTTCAAAATGCATATACTCCAAAATTGTTACATATTTTTTCACTAATGTCATCACCCCATGTGTAATGTAACTTGATATGCAATTGTGATTTGGAAATTGCTTGGTTTTCATGCATAATGTCATGTATGTTTCCTGCAAGCACAAAATATCGGATTGCATTATTTCATAGTAGTTGAGTATATCATCCATGTGTGCATGTAGGTTGCGTGTGTTAAGTGAGAGAATTGATACAGATGAGTTTGTTTGTATGGATTGGTAATCATACTGTAGATTCCACTTTGCAATAGTCCTAAGGCGTTGCATCTCAATATCAACTTTGTGTTTGACTTTGAAGTTATATTTTGTAAGAGAACTTAGTAAATACAAGGAGTCTATACTTCTGTCACGAGACAGTGTTGTGTATACAAGTCCATGTATTCGAATTCCAGCAGCGTCAAATGCAATACTATCAAGTGTTAGTCCTTGCGATCTGTGGATTGTACGTGCACATGCAAGTTTAATTGGAAATTGTTTTCAAATCTTTAGTCGACCTATATTTGTCAATGTCAATACTGGTTTTGATATTTGTAAGATAGTTGTCCAATCACGTGCAATGTTTGAATTATATAGATAAGCCAACTTGTTTGCTTGTCGATGGCCTATATGTGGCTCATGGAACTTAATATAGGGGACATCAAGTTTTTATTTTTTGCTATAGCCTCTGAGTATTCCATATGCACCATTCACCAAGACATCCTGTGAATCATAGTTACAGGCATATATTTCAACCAACATGTCTAATTTCAGGACAAGTTGCAAAGGCAAAGTGGTTGTATGTTCATGACGTGGTACATTTCCATGGTTGTATTCTTCGAGGTCAATTGAATTGATGATGATATCATCGCTAGGCATGAGCGATAGCATGTACCTGTTATGCATTGCAACATCCCTATTTGTGTAGAACGAGTAAGGGAACATTGGGTCTGTTGGTGCAGGTCACATGCACCTTGAATTGATATATGTTAAGTCATCATGTGTTTCGTTGTTTGTCCGCATTCTAATCATAATTGCAATAAATGTTTCATCTGTCTGGCGCATTGTAGTATGTAATTCAAATAATTTAATATTGTCTTTACAGAAGTCATGCGTCACTGTTTTCATATTGAACGTAGGTTTTTCAAATATCAAAGAATCTTGGATGGGTTGCGCCTGTCAAAGATCCCCACATAATATCATGTCAATCTTTCCAAAGTATTTGGTGTGCACATGTTTTATGTTTCTTAGTTGGTTGTCAATGGAATAAAAGAAGCGACTTCCAATCAAATATGCCTCATCTATGAAGACAAGTTGTAGTTCATCATAAATCTTAGACAAGGTATCTAACATTTCCTTGTTGAGTGGAAGAAACTGTGACTTGTTAAAAGGCATAAACAATGCAGAGTGGACTCTTGTTCCACTTGCATTATATGCAACTTTTCCTGTGTATGAAACTATTATCCCCTTTGGTTTCACAGGATCAGCGGAATTGTTTGAATTATAGATTTTTATAAGCATTTGGAATAGTGCTTTCGCTGTGAATGTCTTGCATGTTCCCGCCCTGCCTATAAGGAACAAGTGCAGAAGAGTGTGCATGTTCAAGCATTTTTTAATCACAATGTCCTTTATAATTTTTTGATGTTCTCGATTCAACATATGTCTGACTCTGTGGTATTCGTTATTTTCAATAAGGAAAGGATGTTTTGTGACTTGAAAACCAAGATTGATACGTTTTTCAATGTCGGTTGCTCGAGGATGAGGAAAATCGTCTTGAAAGGAATAGGACTTGCAGAGAGTTCTAGTTGTTTTATGGTTTGTGAATGTCTCATCAACATTGTCAGGGTTTTCTAGTTCATTAACTGCACTTTCTAGATCACCCCATGTTGGATTAACATTGTATGTAAATCTAGATTCATTGGTTTGTACTATAGTCTCAGAGGCAATATACGTAGCTTCCCATGTAGGGAAGTTATGTTTTAATGTGTTTTCATTTTGATCAAACAAAACGTATAAGTTTTTCTCTACAATAGTTTTCATAGTCAATATGTTTGTTGTATTTGACAAAGTGTATTACAAAGGGTTTTTTTCTTTTGATATGGGTGCACCATTTTTTTTGTAATATGATATGAACTCTGCTAAGAAGATATGTTTAATAGGAGATGGACGTTGGAGATAATAATCAACAATAGAGCGACATAGTATGTCCTCTAAATTGTCAGGCTCTTGTTCTATCAAAGATGTTGGTTTAAGAAACAATGTGTGTTTCTCAAGTGGATATGTGTTTATGAAGACACATTTTCTTGAACTACAATTGAGGGGTAGGGAAAGTGAAATGTGGACTTCTTGTTGAGCAGAAATCTGTTGATGATTAAGTAATGTATTTCCAAGCATACGTATCATTTTCATAGCATCAATATGACGTCTTTCGTGTTCTTTGCATATTATTCTAAATGCACTTGTCATAGATTTTTCAACCTTTGTCATATACGAGGTATAGTACGATGTTGCAGCATATGAATTGAAGACATACTTCACATCTGTATTTACATTCCACATAACTGACATATCCTTGGAGAAACTGTTGTTCCAAATATGGGAAATTTTTCGTTAAAGGAAAACTGTTGGTTGTTTAAGTGTCCATTGTATGGATTGGATGTACTCATCTTCTATTAGATTTATCTCTATCAAGAAGTCGTTGAAGCTCATTAACTCATCAAAGTCTCATTGTTCTAGAAATGCGAACAAGGATTTAGATTTCTCAACGACAACATTGTCCTCTAAACTAAGTGGCTCGATGATTCTTGTTGTTCTCATTGGCAACACAGGGAAGTTGTATATGCAATATGATTTTTTTCATTTTTTACATCTTTTTGTATGGTAATGTCTACGAAATTTGGAAAGTTCTGGATCCAAATGATCTGTGTTGCATCTTATGTATTTGTCCACAAATTACTCAATCTGTGAGTTGTTGTCATTTCCATAGACCGGTGCACCCACTATCCACAACAGTGTGTGGTCATGCTCACTCCCCCTATTCTAGAACTCAGTCACAAAAAAGTAGTCCGATATTTTTTCAAAAAATGTTTCATCATGGAATATCAATTGCCTCAAAGTATTTATTCTATGTCTATAGTAGCGAGTACATGTTACTGGGTCTTTTCTTATGAGGTAGTCAATGTCATCATTTTCCAGTGTATCAATTTGGTTTTTCCTTTTCCTATTCTTATACAATGCAGACACCATAGCCACCAACAGATCCCGGCGATGCTCTACACTTGCAAATGTGATGAAAAATGTTGGCAGTCCCAATTGTAGGATCATTGCAAAAATATTTTTCTTGTTTTGTTGCAAATAGTCAGGAGAGATGCAATTTTTTTTGAAATCTATGTATCCAATATCAGATTTCAGGATTTTTTCTAGGTTTGCTTGTACTTGACATCTTTGGCCAATAAATTTCTTCCTTGTAGCTGGCCTTTTCTTATTCACACCCACGTGAAAGAAAACACTTGCTCAATTATTATGTGCATTGTTTTGAAAAAAAAATTGTTATGTGATAGGAGAAGTCACCACTTGAATGTAGCAGTTCCCATCGAACTATTTTATGGCAGCTGAATTGTTTTGTAATGTCACTAGGACATGGATCTCCATAGAACGGTGTTGGGAAGTTCATTTCTTCAGAAAATTTGTCCTTGAATATTCCAAATGGACGTTTCCCCTCAGCATGTGAAATTTCGACAATCTTTTCTTGCAAGTCATGAATGTAGTGTGAGTCAGTGAATCCATGTATCAATGTTTCAGTAGGTCTTTTGTTCTCTGATTCATCGCTTATATCAAATTCACTAGAAGTCTCGAGAGTATGTGCAGAGCTTTCATCCCCTTCTCCAAGAACACTATTCCAGTTCTCATTTATACAAATATTTTGGGCTTTGTACAAGGCCCTATAACATTATTATTTTAATGCTTTCATGAAAACATGCACACGCACTTTACCTGTCTGGTATGCATTCTTGTATTGCAAGAGTCTTTTGAGAGATACAACAATTGCCATTATATCGCTAATGAATTGTGACAAGGCTTTTTGCACAACATCTAGTTGGATAGACACACTAATAATTGATATTATTAATCCCATTTGGGGTCATTTATATCCCCAGGGTCTTATTTGTGTAAATTCAATTCGCAGAGACACACATCTCTCTTCATGTTCTGTAAGTGAACTTACATCTGCTAGTGGTGTATTACATCTTATTTGGTCAGGCATTGCAAAGTGTGGTAGTTTTCCATTTTCAAGTGATCGTTTACATGGAAGACAAGTATTGCCATTGGAAAATGTTTTATCATTTAGTGTGAGGCCGAGGTATTCTTCTTCCAAATCAGGCGTGAAATACTTAGTGTGTCTTGTGAAATTCAATTGATCACAAATTTCACATGCAATGGAAGGAGTTTCTTTAATTTATTTCATATAGATTCGTTTTGCATCTTTCTTCCCTAGGGAAGTATGCATAGAATGTGTTTGTTGGTTTTCATTGGTAGCAGTGCATGGTGTTGGTTCTAGCCCATGAAATGTGATTTTTTCCTCTTGTTCAGTACCATGACCATTGTGGGATATGTGGTCATACCTATTTCTCTCACGTATCTATTTTTTTAAGATGTGGTAGGTTAACTTATGCTTGCCACTGGAAACTAGTTTCACTTGTTGACAAGTCATGTTGGAGGTGGAATCGACATTTCTTATGAGCATTGTGTCCTCACCATCTCGATGATGAAAACTGTGATGTTATTTTTCAACATGTGATGTTTGTGTTCATCAGAAAATGTGAAAATGTGATTCTGTTGTGCACGATTTTTTTTTTTAGGTTGTGATATGTGAGTTTATGTCTAGAAGGAAGTGTACCAATGTATTTTTTTCTCTCACGTGTGACCTTTTTCAAGTTGTGATAAGTTAGTCTACATTTTTTGTTCAAGGTCTGAATGACCTCATGATAACTGGGATGAGCTTCATTATGATTAAATATCATGCAATGCTTATGCAGATTCAATGTGGTTTCGGTGGCATTGAGACTAGATCCTGAAATGGTAGTATTTCTTATACTACCAATGTATTTATTTCTCTCACGTATGACCTTTTTCAAGTTGTGATAAGTTAGTCTACGTTTTTTGTTCAAAGTATGGATGAACTCATGACAACTGGGATGAGTTTCATTCTGATTAAATAACATGCGACGCTTATGCAGATTCGATGTGGTTTGGGTGGCATTGACACTGGATCCTGAACTGGTAGTATTTCTTATACTACCAATGTATTTTTTTCTCTCACATATGACCTTTTTCAAGTTGTGATAATTTAGTCTGCATTTTTTTTTAAAGCTCTGTATGGCCTCATCGAAAATGGGATGAGTTTCATTCTCATTAAATAGCATGTGACACATACGAAGACTCAATGTGGTTTGGGTGGCATGGACAATGGACCCTGAACTAGTAGTATTTCTCATCAAAGGTTGATAATGGATATGTGGCATATTTGTTTTCAACGAGATGATGTCAATTTTTCAATCGTAGTTTGAATCAATACAACAAGAATGGACAGTAACATCCGACAGAGTCGACCATACCTGGATATTTACTCTGAATATGATAGATAGCCATTGCAAACAGAATCTTCCACCCTCTACATTTCCTTTTTCATATGGTAGTTCCATATTTACAAGGTATTGTTTCCAACTTCTAATTGTCAGCATACTTTCTAAGAGATATGGTGAAAGGTGTTGATGCAAGAAGCTAAAATCATGTTGGTTGCCGCCTATAATTGCATTGCAAAAGGATTGTACAGTGTAAAGCCGCAATGACTGCACATCAAACTCTATTTCTACCAAATAGAAAATTGCATTGAATAAACTATCTCCACAACTAGATGCAACAATTTTCGTTATGTGCAAGCCATGAGAGTGTATACAATGCATAATTCATTTCCAATGTGATTCAAGGTCTTTGCAAATGAGGGACAAGTAAATATGAGGTCCTCCAAGATTGCATATGGATAATTTTCTATAGAGTAGTGGTTGATAATGACCACTGGCAGGATTGACATCATGGAACAAGATGCAATATGGATCACTAGATGTGGTTTTGTTGAACAATAGATATCTTTTTTTTCTTGTCAATGACCATATTCCAATTGATATATTCAACCACTTGGACAACCACCGTATATAAAATGTATCTCCCCAAAGTCCCCTTTCATGTGCAGGCATAATTGCATATGCAGACAACTGCATCTTTGAAAAATATGCAGTGAGATCATGTATTCCATGCAACTGGCAAAGAAAATCAGATGCCAATTTGTATTGATACGACTCGAATGCCTCAACATCACCATTTTTTAAACAAACCAAGAAATAATCTATCAATCCATTGCGTAGATCGGACGAGGAAAAACAAAAATGCAATAGAACTTGAAATGCATCAAAGAGGCAATCTCCTACAGTATAAGAGAATTCATCCAATCTAAAAATCCCATTTCTATGCAATACCTAGTCAATGTTGTCATGTACAATGGAGTCTGTATCTATTTCATAGGAGTCAACATCTATTACTTGAATCATCTCTTAAGCTGTGATTTTCAAGATGTTTCTTAGCTATATTTAGTTTATATGCAAACAAAGAAAAAAAGAAAAAAGCAAACTATAAGTGCGGAACTACATACCAATTCCGCTATGTATCCTTCAACATTCTTCCTGTCAAATCCAATCCCCCTAGTCGTTACAACATATGACTAAGAAACAAATGTACAGTGAACAATGAACCAAACAGAAGAGACAACGCAAATGAAATAACACTATAAATTTGCTCAACACAAAGACGAAATATTCAAGGCATATAATTTTTTAACATATTCCACGTGTGCATCCTATAAGCATTTCAGTGGTAGAAGATGCTTTGAAAGACATAAACGACAACACAAAACCAACAGGTGGATGGGGTTTTTGATCCAGAGAACAAAAGCATGCCCTACCACAAGGTCCTGGCATATGCTTTCCCCACAATGACAACTTTGAATTCGTTTTCTAAACCCCTTTGCATTTCTATTTTTGAAAGATCTATGGCGCGATATCCAGGACGTGGAAGTTGGCATATGTGATTGGAAGGGAACAACCTGAAAAAAAATGAACCAAACATATGGTTTCCAGGAACAAAAAATATGAGGAGAACATTCAATTTTCTTTTTTATATTTCACTGTGGCTACAACAGATGTGGGTTATGTGTCCAGCATCGACATTCAAAGGGGAACAAACTGGGAAAAATGCACCAAACGTATGGTTTCCAGGAACATAAAATATGAGGAGAACATTCAATCTCCTTTTTTATATTTCACTGTGGCTGCAACATATGTGGGTTCTATGTCCAACATCGACATTCAAAGAGGAAAAAGAGATTTTGGAAGGGAACAGACTGGGAAAAATGCACCAAACATATGGTTTTCAGGACCAACAAAAATGAGGAGAAAAAATCGATTTTCTTATTTATATGTCACTATGTCTGTGACAGAGGTGGGTTTTGTATAGAACATTGACGTTCAAGAACAAGAACAAGATTCTGGCTATAGCAGTTAGACATAAATATGTTCTGCAAAAGGATTTTGACCTAGGGATTCCTAGTATTGAAAAGTATTGCTTGCAAGTTGCAAATAGCAAAGAAGAAACAAGGAATAGAAACAAAACCATGGAACCAAAACTTACCGATGAATGAGGAATGACAGAATCACAACTCCAAACCGTGCAAAATGCAACAACCGGTCCAACTGTGGATGCAAGACCCCAACCTTGCAAAGTTGAAGAAAACAAAAGAAAGCATCAAACAAACCAGTGAACAAGCACCAAGAGGTCCAACTGCAGCTACAGGACCTCAACTTTGAAAAGTTGAATCAAACAACAACAAGTAGTATCAAACGAACCAACGAACAAGCATCAACCAGTGAACCAATAATGCTGGTGAAGAACAATATTTACCAAATTCACTGCAGACAACACTATATCCAAAAATCAGAGGAAACTGTATTGTAACATGCCTGTTGAGTAAACATTTAAGGCTATGAGGCCCGTTATGTAAACACTTAAGGTTGTCAGAATCATCGAAGCACCTTGCACTATGCAAACATTTAAGGAAGAATGCAGTGTGGCAGACATGTTTACATACACAATAATGAAAATGCCTCTCTAAGTACACAATAATAAAGAAAAAATAAATAATAATAATAAGAATAACAATAGTTTGAACAATGGAGAATATGCAAACAAAATTTACTCAGAGGACAAAGTAATATGAAGTCGACTAATAAAAAACTGACTATCCATGCTCAAAACTTTGGATATCTAAACATTTCAATATGAATAGTACAAATTCAAAAAGACCGTAGATGATAAAAAATTTGGATATGCCAACATACAAAACATTGGGAATAGCAAAGTTGGCAATAAGACCTCAAATCTATTATCCAATGAGATCATGACATATAAGGGTTTTTTTATTATATAAAAAATAATGCTTTTAGTTATGTAGTTCGAACAATAGATATTATACAAAACATTGTAGTCAAATGACAAACTAATATAAATTCAACGAATTATCGATCACTATAATCTTTTTATATCTAAACATTTCAATGTGAATAGTACAAATTAAAAAAGAGCATAGATGATAAAAACTTTGGATATGCCAACATATAAAACATTAGGAATAACGAAGCTGGCAGTAAGACCTCAACTATATTATCCAATGAGCGTAAATGTGTTGATGTGTTGAAACTACACAAAATAGATCTAGCTAAACAATAATACACACATTTGGAGAGAGAATTGGAGAAAGAAGAAGGAGTGAAAGAATGGAAGAATTATCATTAACCGTTGTGAATAATGAATAGTTTACACATGATATACTATGTATAGCTCAATGAGTTCAACTGGAGGATAACCAATGCACCATAGGGGTTGTCTAGAGTGACATGGACACACACCAATAGTTACTGGAGTGAACTGCCACCTAGTCTAGTCTCTCAGGCAGTTACGGGAGTGAACTACCACCTAGTTGAGTTAACTAGTCAACTAGTCTTTAGTTAACTGACTAAATAGAAAGTAGTGAAGAGTTAAGTAAGGTAAAAAAGGATAATGCTCCACTCTAGTGATGATACCAAGGCAAGGTCAAATTATCATGGTGATGATCCCAATGTTGCATAGTGAAAAAACCAATGCAGCATCTAAACTCAACTCAACTAGTCAAACTAAAGTGTCAACTAAAAGAGAATATTTGTCGAATGGAATATTCTCCCCTAAATTATAGGAGACTGTATAATGACTAATTATAACTAATAAACAAGGATAAAACTTAGGAAAAATAAATCCTAAGTGTGTGTGAAGTAACTCCAACACCCCCCTTGAACATCACTATGGTGAAAATAAAGATTGGGTTTCGGCAACGAGGCTAGGTTAGGTACCCAAGTACAAAAAATACACTGAAAATAAACTGAGGAAAGAGGGAAAACCTCATGGGAACCCCCCCCCCCCCCCTCAAAGTACAATGTATGTAAAAAGAAGAATTACAGTTTCTAGGAAACTGTGTCCTTCACTCCAAGACGACTTCACAGAGAATGGAACTTCTGCTCAGTGAAGGCCTTGGTGAATATGTCTGTCATTTGTTCTGTTGAAGGAAAAAACTGTAAGTCGATGATCCCCTTGTGTCATAAGTCCCGGATGTAGTGCATGTGGATCTCGATGTGCTTCATCTACTTCCTCTGAATTGGATCTCTGCAAAACTTTAGAGTGTTATGGTTGTCACACCAGATGATGATCGACAGATGAAATTAAATGCCCAACTCAGTGAGAAAGTGTTGTATCCACATAGCCTGAATGGTTATGTTAATTACCCCTATTTAATCTATCTCAATTGAAGATAGAGAAATGGAAGCTTTCTTCTTACTCAGCCAATAGATAGGCCTGAAAACAAGACTGAGTGAGTAACTAGATGTGGACTTGCGATCAGTGCTATCACCAGCTTAGTCGGAATCAGTAAACTCGATGAGATATAATGTAGATTCTTCTGCATAATGAATCCCAAAGGTGATGGTTCCCTATACGTATCGAAGGATACACTTTGCAGCCTTTCAAATGTAGCTCATGCAGCTACTGCATGAACCTGGAAACTGGGCCAACTGCATATGAGAGGTCTGGTCTAGAGTGTGTGAGATACAACAAACTCCCCACTAGTTGTCTATAGAGTGTGTTGTCAACCAGTGGAGTCTCCCTGCCATCCTCAAGTTTGACTCCTGATAGGAAAGGAGTCGGAGCAGACTTGCAGTCTGTCATGTGAAATCTCTCAAGGAGATACCGTGCATACTTGGCCTGAGAAAGTTTAATGTCTGTTGCATCATGATTGATCTCGAGTCCAAAGAAGAAGTGTAGCAGACCCATGTCCATCATAAAAAACCTATCATGTAGAATCCTCTTGATTGCAATAATCGCTGAAGTCAAGCACCCTGTGATCAACAAATCATCAACATACAGAACTAAAAGTAGAAGTGAATTAGTCATCCTAAGAATGTAGACATTTGGGTTTGATTTACAACGTACAAAATTCTTTGACAACAAGTAGGAATCCATAATGGCATACCACGCCCTTAGAGCTTACTTGAGGCCATAAAGTGACTTCTTTAGTCGACAAAACAAAGATGAGTCCTGCATAAATCCCTAGGGCTGATCCATGTAGATCTCCTCAGAGAGATCATCATGAAGAAATAAATTCTTCACATCCATATTATGGACTTCCCATCCCTTGGTTGCCACAATGGCAAGTGCCAATCATATGGAATCCATCTTCACTACTGGAGCGAAGGTCTCATCATAGTCAATACCATGAACCTGCTGAAAGACTTTGGTGACAAGCCTAGATTTGTATCTACTGATCTATTCATATGATGTGCTCTTGGTCCTATAGACTCATCTGCATTTGACAATTTTCCTCCCAAAAGGAAGGGGAACCAGATCCCAAGTTTGGTTCTCGAGGAGGGATTTTTATTCCTCCTACATGGAGGATTCCCAAAATGGATTTCCAACAGCCTCGCCATAAGACTATGGATATGAGGACTGAGGCTCCTCAAAATTAGATCGAGTCCTCCTAGTATCGGTCGTATCACCAATGAGATCCCCTACATCCTGAAGAGTAGTCTGTGCCCACTTGAGCCTCTTCTCTGGCTCTGCCACTTCATTTGGATGCTATGAATATGAATCTAACTATACTGAATCTGAATACGAATCATCTGAGTCCTCTAAATAGGAACTCTTGTCAGAAGAAGAGTCGACATGTGCATGCTCATAATCTCGGGCAAGTGGAAGAGTGAAGGTGCTTGCATGCGACTGTTGAGGTACACGCGAGACACTTTCCTCGAATTGGACACTATGCTTAATGATGAGCTAGTTCGAGGAAAGATCAATAAGTCGATATCCCTTCACACTGTCATGGTATCCAAAAAAAATTCTCTCAGTGCTCTGTGGATCACGTGCCTTCCTCTTCCCAGAGGGAATCTGGGCCCATGCACGTGAACCAAAAATGAAAAAGTGGGCCACTTCTGGTTTGAGGCCGCTCCAAGCCTCATAGGTGGTCTTATCCTTGATAGATCTACGAGGAGATTTGTTTTGGATGTATGTTGCACAATTAAGTTCTTCGTCCCATAGTCTTTGTGGTAGTGACTTTGCATGCAACATGAAAGATGCCATCTCCTTTAGATATATGTTTTTCCACTCAACAACTCCATTTTGCTGTAGAGTATAGGGAACTATGTGTTGCAAATGGATCCCTTCCTCATGGAAAATATTATGGATCTCTTGATTTACATAATCTCCCCTGTTATCAGTTAGAAGGACTTTGATCTTCTTTCCGGACTGTGTCTCAACAAAGGCTTTAAAATATTTGAGGTGTTGAAAGACCTTAGATTTTTTCTTGAGAAAGTAGATCCAAGTAAAATGTGAGAAATCATTAAGAAAAGTGAGAACAAACCTCGCTTTGATGATGGATGGATGCGGAAAAGGACCCATAAGGTCATCGTGGATCAGATCTAAAGGTGTGGAATCTCGCTGAGACTTTCCTTTGTCGAATTTCTCTTGAGGGTGTTTTCCGATAACACATCCCTCACATACTCCCTTGGAGAAATGGATGTCTGGTAGACCATCAACTAATATGTTCTTGCTAAGATGTTGCATGCATATGAAATTCAAATGTCCAAACCTTTTGTGCCATATCCTACTACTTTCATCAGCATGAGTAAGTAGTAAAGAAGAATCAGGTTCAATGAATTCAGAAAATGTATACAATATAGACTGATGATTTACCTCACCAGTAGCAACCTTGGATTTGGTTTGCATGTCGTAGATGTCCATGGAGTTTGGTGTGAAGATGAATTTATTTCTGGTGATGGAATTCATCATCTGATACATGGAGAGAATGTTGAAAGAAAGTTTGGGAACATGCAACACATTCTTGAAGCTTCCATTGGTGAGTTCAATCCTTCCTTTGTCGGTGACTTCAATAGAAGAGTTGTCCCCCATCAAAATAGGATGACCTTTGCATGAATCCAATGAAGAATAGACTACTTCTGAGGTATCCATGTGATTTGATGCTCCTGAATCTAGGATCTAGGCATTGCGAGAGGAGTTGTTTGCAATCAAGGCATGTCTAGAATTGTCTTTCTTATAATTCATATATTTTTCCTTCTTCTTCTTTTCACCCTCGGGGATGCGATCTCCAAGGTTTTTTTGTTGAAGTATTTGAGACATTATATCTATTTGTTTTTGCATGCATGCAGATTCTGGATGGAATCCTTTGTGACAGTACATGCATTTATCCCTTTTTCTTCCCTTTTCCCCTTTGGATCCAGAGGCATCGGTGAAGGGTTTTCTGTACCCTTCCTTCTTCGGATGTGCATGAGATTTCCATTTATCTTTATATTTAGATTTATGATATTTGTGGCTGCCATCATGCACAATGAGTGCATGCACCCTTGGGCCTTTGACTGTGCCCATGTTGATGAGCTTGGTTTACTCTTATGTCAGGGATTCGATAAAGTCCTCAAGAGAAGGAATCTTCCTGGTGACTCCAGAGGCGAATCTGAAAGTATGGAATGTAGATACAAATACAGAGAATTCAGGACCAATATTGGAGAGAATGGTGAGAACCATTTGTTTCTCCTCCTTCGATTTATCAACCCCACAAGCTTTGAGTTGCAATAGTAAATCCTTGAATTTTGTAAATAAATATTGGATATTGTCGAAGCGTTTTGGATCCACTGTGAGAAGATACACCTCCAAAATGTGTCCCCTCATCTCATCCTATTTTCCAAAGAGCCCTTCCAAGGTGGTCCAGGCTTCATTGGGAGTCTTACATGAAGATATATGAAAAAGGAGATCGGGAGAAATAAGTCTGCAAATTGTTCTGAGTGGATCATCCATGTGATTTAAGTACTTGGATTTTTCTATGGCTGATGTTGTAGAGATCCATATTAATTAAATACAAAATTTTAATTCAATAAACATATAATTTCCTTCGCATACGTAAATTATTCATTCGCATCATAAGCATAAATATTCTTCATAAGTTAAAACCTATCTACAGCATGGAAATAACTCAACAATTCGCAATAAAATACCTGCTTCTGATGCTGATGCTAATTCCCGTCTATATGGTTGTCCCTTCTCTGCTTCCTTGTTGATGTCTTGCCTAGCTTGTTGCACTGACCAACACTGCCCAAACCGACTATCCTCCCAGCCAGCTAGGAGTAGCCTGTCCGGCTCCCTAGCTCCAGGAAACCGAAAGGAATCCTGGCCCCCGTGCCCAAAACCCCT
>JZKD02S1609357.1:1555184-1581802 GCA_000966675.3 Picea glauca | reverse complement strand
CTCAGGCCGGGTGCGATCCCCGGGTGATTTTGACGACTTAGATGCCCCTGAGTCGCGGTTTCTCAAGCCACAGGTTAATCGCAGGTCCTGCACAAATTAACAAACAAAAAAAAAAGATCAATCAACTAATCATCAATATTACTATGTCTATTATATTATTGAAAGTGTTGATTAATTATTTATATAATTATTATATCATTTTTGTTATCAATTACATCATAGCATGGTGAGTGGAAAAAATGTCATTTTCTAAAAACTATTTTTTTTATATTTAATTTTGAAAATATGGTCCTATATTATGAATCTTTATGTTTTATAAAAAATATTATATACTATGTTTTTTTTTTAATATTTTATTAACATTTATGAATATTATAATAAACATTAGAAATTGATAAATAATTTTTTATATTAGATGTAATTTGAGTGGTTGTAAAGCAAATATTATCTTCCTCACTCAAATTTAAATTCTAATTTGTAACATGTTTATTTATAATAAACCTATTGTTAATGAATTATATATGATTGGTTTTTGTTTTTTTACATCATTCATTTATTCCTTAAAATATATGTGTTTTTTTAAGAGTTCAGAGAAAAAAAATAATTAAATACAAATCATTATGTTTTAAATTATAAATTTATATATTAATAATAAATATAAAAATTCATAGAAATCATTTTTCAAAAGAAAATGGGAATCTCCCCTTCAAATGGGATCTAAGGTTTTAAATTTTATATATAATTCCTTCCATTAATCACATAGAACTTGCATCCTATTGTTCACATTTAAAAAAACAGACTCATATAAATAATATAATTAAATGATTTAAACTTGAATAGGCCTAATGGTTAAGAACATGTGTTTCCTCCTTGGAGGTCACATGTTCAAATCTAGAGGGGGGTAGGGTATGTACATCTCCATAGACTTTAGCAGTCAAATCGGTGCACAGAGGCGGTCCCTTGTCCCACAAACAAGGGAGTATCATACACCAATCTAGTGTTTGGATTAGTCATGACCTTTAAATTAGATTATTATTATTATTATATTGAAAGGTTATATCCTAGTATTTTCCACTCTAATGTTTTTTGCTTAGATAGAAAATATAATTACTGACACAGTGGTTAGATCAAAGGATTGAAAAGAAATTGAAAACTTAATGTAATTCTAGAAAGAGTGTGGGACTTATTCAAAGTGAATTTTTTTTAAGTCATGATATGAAGCTTGAAATACTAGTCTATAGAGATTCAAAGGAAAAAAAGGAGGGGCCCAAGCCTTTTTTTTTTTTTCTTTTGTCATGTGACAAAGATGAAAAAAAAGTTATGGGGAAGTTATTTCTTGCTCAATAGATTGAGTGGCCATCTCAGTAAGGGTGACTATATTATGTGTAGGTTTGGGATCATGTTTAGGTTTAGGAGCTTCAACAACACCCTTTATTTTTTAATTCAACCATGCACTAATTGGGTCTCCTCCATTTATCGCAAATGAATGAGAATTCATGGACTAAAATCAATATCATTAAGTAATGTGAATATCTACATTTTATAAAAACAAAAGAAATGCAATATTAATGTGTTGATTATACATGTATTCCCATGATTAATTAATGATTAATACATATAATTTAAGGATACATAGTTGTACAAAACTATAGCTCACCTCTAGAATGTGGCCTACATCTCTCTTGCAACTGAAAATACACATGCCAAAGTCTCACTGTGTACTACAATATATCATCATGGGGTAGAATATTAAGTACATCAACACATCAATATGTGCCAAAATAGGTGATGATTTAGATTTTTCCCCAAATAATGTAATTGAAACACTTCACAATATAGTGCACATGGTGTTAACCATCATGTCCCTCCCCTCAACTTCAAGATTGGATGTGTCTACTAACTCCTTGGGTAAAAAAATACTTATGTTAGGAAATGCTATCAATCTCACAGGAGGAAATACTATGTATGGGTCTATATGAGCTCTAAGATGGTCATAACTATGTTCTCTATTGGGGCCATAAAATGCATATGTTGTGATGGTATAATATGGTTTCATATGTAACATGAACTCAAATATAAATGTGTCACACAATGCAATGGAGCCTCATCATCTTGTGGGAACATGCTTCACAATCCAATAAATCTATCATACACATGAGGCACTACAAACTTAAAGCTTACAATCTTGTAGTGTAAGTAGATTCATCCTTAGATAATCAAGAGTAATATCAAACAAAGTAACCTGCACATAATGTCCCCTCATGTTTACTTTCATTCCATTTCACTTATTATTCCCGAATGCCTAATTATTCCTCCCTTAATAACACTATTTCAAAGGATGTTCTATGGGCATACCCTCTAATATAGTGCCAACTACTAATTAACACTCGTGAGCATCATCGTCGTTGATCAAAAAATGATGTTATCAACCTAAATGGTTATGATATCCCTATGCAACCATTGTGAATAGCCAAAGATATCCTCTAGGGTAATGCATCTAATGTCGTATTCCCATGGTTGTGTAGATGAAGGAAAACCTTTTCCACTAGGGCTCTATGCAAGTTAGAAAAAAACATTAAAATCTATTTTTTCTTATGAAATCGCTTTCAAAATTAAATATATCCATAAATGAACAAGAATTCACAAAATATGTGTCTTGGACCTCCTCATTATCTAATGATGCACGGGTAGTGGATGGAATAAATGCACTATCTATTTGACTACCATTGGGTGTCCCCTCAAGACTCGATGGTGGGGTTCATTTGAAAATTAAAAAAAAAAATGTTCTTCATAATGGTAATAATCCACTTACACTTGTGAATGAAAATGAAATAATTTACACATACTAGTCCTCTCACAAAGTCGGACGAGGCACAATTACAAGTTGTATGGGAGCACAAGCTAGATATTGTTTAGAGATTTATGTATCATGCAAATATGACATCTATTGTGTCTACACATTGAAGAGTGAACTAGGTCTATAGGCCATGCCTGCCTAGTTGAACTGAAGACTTTCGAGCATATGAATTGGTACTGAGAAGCATGTGCCCATTACGACTTGTATGGCACCTAAGATTGAATGTGGAGTCCCTATATCCGTTTATGGGGAACAACCATCGAACCAAATTGTGGTGACCACATCTGCTGGCATGTGATGTTTGGAAATAGAATCGAGTCCTCGAGTTGATCGAGTGAAAGAACCCCTTCCTATTCAATAAACACTAACGTAAACATACACATACACATAGAAGAGTTTGTATCATAAAACCAATAAAAACAATATAGATGAACCATCATTTAATCAATTTAATTAAAGAAAAAAACAAAAAACAAAAAACAAAAAAAATAAATAAACATTTATGTTACATATTTGATTTTCAACCATGTATTGATGGATAATTTTTAATCCTCTATGTATTACGGGAGGATTGAAATAAATATGATAGCATTTATGCTTGCAATAGATGGTTGACAATAAAAGAAGTAGCGTATACATTGTTTCTAACTATATTAAATCAATCAAACAAAAAAGGAAAGGTTTACATTGCCAGTTTTATTTTCAGCCATGCATCAATGGGTAATTCAAAATCCTCCACATGTATGCAAAGAATTAAAACACTTTTAGTAGTATTTTTGCTTGATAGTATATGGTTGGAAATAAAAGCGATAATGCAAATACTATCGGTTGATAAAATTTAGACAAAAAATAGATAAATTACATTCGTTTATTTAAAAAAATATGAATAACCTCTCTTTGTACATGATATGATGGTGTTGATGTGTTATCTTAGTCATAGTTTGGCATGTTCCATGTGTATAAAAGTTGTTGCTTGGATGGTTGAGAAATTAAACAAAATTATTTGTAGTGTGTGGAAGTTTCCATAAAATTACGAGACCTTGATTGATGGTGTGGATTTAGGACAAATTATTCATTAAGGACTTGTTAAATCATTCGATTGAGTTCTTAACTTTTTAATTGAGCACTGAAAATTCACATCAATCAAGCGTCTACCAAATTTTTTTTTTTTTTTTTTTTTTCCAAAAATCAGAGTTCAATTTCATAGTTTCAGTCAAATGGGAAAGAAAAACATCATGTTTGGGACATGAAAAGAAAACTCAAAAGAGAAATTCAACCCATGTGATGCATTATGAGGATGAAATGAAGAACCTTCATCTCATCCTAAGACAAGTCTAGCTAGTCTAGCTTAGTTAGTACAGAATATCAATTCCACACAACAATATCTTTTGCAATATCTATAAAGGAAGTAAAAATGCAATTTCCACATAATATAAATTTTTAGTACTAAATAAAAAATAGCACATCAAAATTTACCAAAAAAAAATAATAATTTTGTAAAAATATAACCCAACCTATTTGATTATTAAATAATTTAATAAATTTAAACAAAATAGGAGATATTAATCAATAGCATAAAATGTATAACCCAAATCATATGTATGTTTTATTATGGAATAATTTAACAAACTAAAATAAAATAGAGCAAATTAATCAATAACTTTAAACATTTTAACTTCGTTATACAATTTTTACTAAAATTGTAATTTTGAATATGATAAAATTATTATTTTTAATGACAAACAAATTAAACATTATAAATTTAAAATGATTTTTAAATTAAAAACAAGTGTGATGAGTAGCAAAGATACTTAGAACATATTTCTTAAGGAGTTAGTTGGACAACCTTTAAATGATTTATGGGTTAGGGGTTAGTTGGACAACCTTTAAATGATTTATGATTTATGGGTTAGTGGGTTAGTAGCGTTAATCATGGATAACAATATTTGACCATAGTTTACCATGTTTGACTATACAACCATAGTCAACCATAGTAGTTAGGGAATTAATGAGTTAGTAATGAGGGAACATTAGTTGGTTGGTTGATCAATCATTAGGGGATTGTGAGTTAGTGGATCAATGGTTAGAGGGACTCTTGGTTAGTGGGTTAGTGGTGAGGGGGTTATTAGATTAGTAATTGGGGTTATTTATTTAAGGGGTAATGGGTTAAGTGTTAAAAGGTTCATGCTAGTGGGTTGCGGTTAGTAAGTTAGTGGTTCATGTTTAACTTAGATTTATAAGGTTAGTGTAATAGAAAACCCCAATAGGGATACCATACCGCAATTGATTTTTTACACTAACTAAGGGCACTACTAATATAAATTAATAGCTAACATGATAATTTGACAAACATTTCTACTAGTTGAACCTCTTCAAATAAGCAAGGATACTCTAACACGCATATAAAAATCTACGTAGAGTCTAAGGATGGACATCATTCTATATAAGTGATCTATAAATTTTTGTTGATATTCGACTAAGAAATTCATCAAAATAGATCTATAATATTTTGAAATGTTAGACTATGCAAACTAGTTTTGCCAAAAATCAGAGTTCAACTTCATAATTTCACTCAAATGGGAGAGAAAAATATCATGTTTGGGACATGAAAAGGAAACTCAAAAGAGAAATTCAACCCATGTGATGCATTATGAGGATGAAATGAAGAACCTCCATCTCATACTAAGACAAGTCTAGCTTATCTAGCATAGAATATCAATTCCACACAACAATATCTTTTGCAACATCTATAAAGGAAGTAAAAATGTAATTTCCACACAATATAAATTTTAGTAATAAATAAAAAATAGTACATTAAAATTTACCAAAGAAAAATAATAATCTTGTAAAAATATAACCCAACCTATTTGATCATTAAATAATTTAATAAATTTAAATAAAAGAGGAGATATTAATCAATAGCATAAAATGTATAACCCAAATCATATGTATGTTTGATTATGGAATAATTTAACAAAGTAAAATAAAATCGAGTAAATTAATCAATAACTTTGAACATTTTAACTTTGTTATACAATTTTTACTAAAATTGTAATTTTGAATATGATAAAATTATTATTTTTAATGACAAAAGAATTAAACATCATAAATTTAAAATGATTTTTAAATTAAAAACAAGTGTGATGAGTAACAAAGCTACTTAGAACACGCCTCTTAAGGGGTTAGTTGGACAACCTTTAAATGATTTGTGGGTTAGGGTTAGTTGGACAACCTTTAAATTATTTATGGGTTAGTGGGTTAGTAGCATTAATCATGGATAACAATATTTGACCATAGTTTACCATGTTTGACTATACAACCATAGTCAACCATAGTAGTTAGGGAATTAATGAGTTAGTGATGAGGGAACATTAGTTGGTTGGTTGATCAAGCATTAGGGGATTGTGAGTTAGTGGATCAATGGTTAGAGGGACTCTTGGTTAGTGGGTTAGTGGTGAGGGGGTTATTAGATTAGTAGTTGAGGTTATTTATTTAAGGGGTAATGGGTTAAGTGTTAAAGGGTTCATGCTAGTGGGTTGCGGTTAGTAAGTTAGTGGTTCATGTTTAACTTAGATTTANGCCAAAATAGGTGATGATTTAGATTTTTCCCCAAATAATGTAATTGAAACACTTCACAATATAGTGCACATGGTGTTAACCATCATGTCCCTCCCCTCAACTTCAAGATTGGATGGGTCTACTAACTCCTTGGGTAAAAAAATACTTATGTTAGGAAATGTTATCAATCTCACAGGAGGAGATACTATGTATGGGTCTATATGATCTCTAAGATGGTCATAACTATGTTCTCTATTGGGGCCATAAAATGCATATGTTGTGATGGTATAATATGGTTTCATATGTAACATGAACTCAAATATAAATGTGTCACACAATGCAATGGAGCCTCATCATCTTGTGGGAACATGCTTCACAATCCAATAAATCTATCATACACATGAGGCACTACAAACTTAAAGCTTACAATCTTGTAGTGTAAGTAGATTCATCCTTAGATAATCAAGAGTAATATCAAACAAAGTAACCCACACATAATGTCCCCTCATGTTTACTTTCATTCCATTTCACTTATTATTCCCTAATGCCTAATTCTTCCTCCCTTAATAACACTATTTCAAAGGACTTTTTATGGGCATACCCTCTAATATAGTGTCAACTACTAATTAACACTCGTGAGCATCATCGTCGTTGATCAAAAAATGATTCTATCAACCTAAATGGTTATGATATCCCTATGCAACCATTGTGAATAGCCAAAGATATCCTCTAGGGTAATGCATCTAATGTTGTATTCCCATGGTTGTGTAGATGCAGGAAAACCTTTTTCACTAGGGCTCTATGCAAGTTAGAAAAAAACATTAAAATCTATTTTTTCTTATGAAATCAAGCTTTCAAAATTAAATATATCCATAATTGAACAAGAATCCACAAAATATGTGTCTTGGCCCTCCTCATTATCTAATGATGCACGGGTAGTGGATGGAATAAATGCACTATCTATTTGACTACCATTGGGTGTCCCCTCAAGACTCGATGGTGGGGTTCATTTGAAAATTTAAGAAAAAAAATGTTCTTCATAATGGTAATAATCTACTTACACTTGTGAATGAAAATGAAATAATTTACACATGCTAGTCCTCTCACAAAGTCGGAGGAGGCACAATTACAAGTTGTATGGGAGCACAAGCTAGAGATTGTTTAGAGATTTATGTATCATGCAAATATGACATCTATTGTGTCTAGACATTAAAGAGTGAACTAGGTCTATACGCCATGCCTCCCTAGTTGAACTGAAGACTTCTGACCATATGAATTGGTATTGAGAAACATGTGCCCATTACGACTTATATGGCACCTAATATTGAATGTGGAGTCCCTATATCCGTTTATGGGGAACGACCATCGAACCAAATTGTGGTGACCACATCTGCTGGCATGTGATGTTTGGAAATAGAATCGAGTCCTCGAGTAGATCGAGTGAAAAAAACCCTTCCTATTCAATAAACACTAACGTAAACATACACATAGAAGAGTTTGTATCATAAAACCAATAAAAACGATATAGATGAACCTTATACCCCATCATTTAATCTATTTAATTAAAAAAAAAACAAACATTTATGTTACATATTTGATTTTCAACCATGTATTGATGGATAATTTTTAATCCTCTATGTATTACGGGAGGATTGAAATAAATATGATAGCATTTATGCTTGCAATATATGGTTGACAATAAAAGAAGTAGCGTATACATTGTTTCTAACTATATTAAATCAATCAAACAAAAAAGGAAAGGTTTACATTGCCAGTTTTATTTTCAGCCTATCCTCTACATGTATGCAAAGAATTAAAACACTTTTAGTAGTATTTTTGCTTGATAGTATATGGTTGGAAATAAAAGCGATAATGTAAATACTATCGGTTGATAAAATTTAGACAAAAAATAGATAAATTACATTCATTTATTTAAAAAAATATGAATAACCTACCTCTCTTTGTACATGATATGATGGTGTCGATGTGTTATCTTAGTCATAGTTTGGCATGTTCCATGTGTATAAAAGTTGTTTCTTTGATGGTTGAGAAATGAAACAAAATTATCTGTAATGTGTGGAAGTTTCCATCAAATTATGAGATTTTGATTGATGGTGTGGATTTAAGACAAATTATTCATTAAGGACTTGTTAAATCACTTGATTGAGGTCTTAACACTTTAATTGAGCATTAAAAATTCACATCAATCAAACGTTTATGATTTTTTTTTTCTTTTGCCAAAAATCAGAGTTCAATTTCATAGTTTCAATCAAATGGGAGAGAAAAACATCATGTTTGGGACATGAAAAGGAAACTCAAAAGAGAAATTCAACCCATGTAATGCATTATGAGGATGAAATGAAAAACCTTCATCTCATCCTAAGACAAGTCTAAGACAAGTCTAACTAGTCTAGCTTAGCTAGTACATAATATCAATTCCACACAACAATATCTTTTGCAATATCTATAAAGGAAGTAAAAATGTAATTTCCACACCATATAAATTTTAGTACTAAATAAAAAATATTACATTAAAATTTACCAAAGAAAAATAATAATCTTGTAAAAATATAACCCAACCTATTTCATCATTAAATAATTTAATAAATTTAAATAAAATAGGAATCAATAGCATAAAATGTATAACCCAAATCATATGTATGTTTGATTATGGAATAATTTAACAAAGTAAAATAAAATAGAGCAAATTAATCAATAATTTTAAACATTTTAACTTTGTTATACAATTCTTACTAAAATTGTAATTTTGAATATGATAAAATTATTATTTTTAATGACAAACAAATTAAACATTATAAATTTAAAATGATTTTTAAATTAAAAACAAGTGTGATGAGTAGTTGGACAACCTTTAAATGATTTATGGGTTAGGGGTTAGTTGGACAACCTTTAAATGATTTATGGGTTAGTGGGTTAGTAGCGTTAATCATGGATAACAATATTTGACCATAGTTTCAATATTTGACCATAGTTTACCATGTTTGACTATACAACCATAGTCAACCATAGTAGTTAGGGAATTAATGAGTTAGTGATGAGGGAACATTAGTTGGTTGGTTGATCAATCATTAGGGGATTGTGAGTTAGTGGATCAATGGTTAGAGGGACTCTTGGTTAGTGGGTTAGTGGTGAGGGGGTTATTAGATTAGTAGTTGATGTTATTTATTTAAGGGGTAATGGGTTAAGTGTTAAAGGGTTCATGCTAGTGGGTTGCGGTTAGTAAGTTAGTGGTTCATGTTTAACTTAGATTTATGAGGTTAGTGTAATAGAAAACCCCAATAGGGATACCATACCACAATTGATTTTTTACACTAACTAAGGGCACTACTAATATAAATTAATAGCTAACATGATAGTTTGACAAACATTTCTACTAGTTGAACCTCTTCAAATAAGCAAGGATACTCTAACACACATATAAAAACCTACAGAGTCCAAGGATGGACATCATGCTATATAAGTGATCTATAAATTGTTGTTGATATTCCACTAAGAAATTCATCAAAATAGATCTATAGTATTTTGAAATATTAGACTATGCAAACTAATTTTGCCAAAAATCGGAGTTCAACTTCATAGTTTCACTCAAATGGGAGAGAAAAATATCATGTTTGGGACATGAAAAGGAAACTCAAAAGAGAAATTATGTGATGTATTATGAGGATGAAATGAAGAACCTTCATCTCATACTAAGACAAGTCTAGCTTAGCTAGTACAAAATATCAATTCCACACAACAATATCTTTTAATATCTTTTGCAATATCTATAAAGAAAGTAAAAGTGTAATTTCCACACAATATAAATTTTAGTACTAAATAAAAAATAGTACATTAAAATTTACCAAAGAAAAATAATAATGTTGTAAAAATATAACCCAACCTATTTGATCATCAAATAATTTAATAAATTTAAATAAAAGAGGAGATATTAATCAATAGCATAAAATGTATAACCCAAATCATATGTATGTTTGATTATGGAATAATTTAACAAAGTAAAATAAAATAGAGCAAATTAATCAATAACTTTGAAAATTTTAACTTTGTTATACAATTTTTTACTAAAATTGTAATTTTGAATATGATTAAATTATTATTTTTAATGAAAAAAGAATTAAACATCATAAATTTAAAATGATTTTTAAATTAAAAACAAGTGTGATGAGTAACAAAGCTACTTAGAACATGCCTCTTAAGGGGTTAGTTGGACAACCTTTAAATCATTTATGGGTTAGGGTTAGTTGGACAACCTTTAAATGATTTATAGGTTAGTGTGTTAGTAGCATTAATCATGGATAACAATATTTGACCATAGTTTACCATGTTTGACTATACAACCATAGTCAACCATAGTAGTTAGGGAATTAATGAGTTAGTGATGAGGGAACATTAGTTGGTTGGTTGATCAATCATTAGGGGATTGTGAGTTAGTGGATCAATGGTTAGAGGGACTCTTGGTTAGTGGGTTAGTGGTGAGGGGGTTATTAGATTAGTAGTTGATGTTATTTATTTAAGGGGTAATGGGTTAAGTGTTAAAGGGTTCATGCTAGTGGGTTGCGGTTAGTAAGTTAGTGGTTCATGTTTAACTTAGATTTATGAGATTAGTGTAATAGAAAACCCCAATAGGGATACCATACCGCAATTGATTTTTTACACTAACTAAGGGCACTACTAATATAAATTAATCGCTAACATGATAGTTTGACAAACATTTCTACTAGTTGAACCTCTTCAAAAAAGCAAGGATACTCTAACACGCATATAAAAACCTACTTATAGTCCAAGGATGGACATCATGCTATATAAGTGATCTATACATTGTTGTTGATATTCCACTAAGAAATTCATCAAAATAGATCTATAATATTTTGAAATGTTAGACTATGCAAACTAATTTTCCTTAGATCCTAGATTAATTAATTTCTATCTTTTCTTGAATTTATGAAATAACCAAAATACAAAAAATAAAAGAAATGAGAAAAAGAACACACCAACCACACAAATGAACACAAGATATATCTTGGGAAACCCAATACAAGAGAAAACCAAGCTAGAAGGTGAGGCCTATGCTCTGCTATCTTTTCTTTAGTTATCGAAATGAAAATACAAAGAAAGAGGCACTCATTGTGGAGTTTCGATTGACATTGTGGCCTATATGGCTGCTACATAATATTTTCCTCTTCTATTATGCTCTCAAAATAACACTCCTAGATGATTTACTCAACTATGGAAAAAATACAATGTTAAAGAATGGGACCCTTTCTCCTCCTAGTGGCCTGGTATTTAACATAGCTCAATAGTTGTCAAGGGTTATGGTTTTGAATTCCTCAACCCTCAATTAGTGATATGATTTGGACCTTCTAGAATCTTCTCAAAAGTAAACATGTGGCTAGCCCCATAAGTTTGAGTAATAAGGGTTGACATGGCATCCACTCATACCATGGTGGTCACACTGTTGGAAAGGTCTTGGTGTACATATCAATGCCTAAATTTATAGATGGGGTAACCACAAAAAGTTTCATTTAATGCCTCAAAATGGATTTGGAAGGTTCCATACCCTAATTTTCCAAACTGGGACCTACCACTAAAATGGCCCTGCAAGCTTATTCCTCCAATTGTTTCCACCCAAAAATTTCCAAGATAGATGAAAAATTATATGATGATCTAATCCGAATCATACCTCCCCATTTAGGGAGGATTTTGGTCCCCAAAATATTTACTAAATGAGGTGAGGAAAATTTTCCTCTACCTTCTCTCTACATTACCATTTTTCCTTGCTTGGAAATTGTCCTTTCAACCCAATCTACCAAAGATCAATTTACCCCTATCTTGTGGTTTTGGACATCCATTACAAAATTATGTATTCTACCAAATATTCCTGAGAATTTAATGCTAAGTCCTATATAGTATGTAGGACTTTCTCTTCCTCTTGATCCAACATGGAGGGATCATAGAGTTTCAAATTCTCCACATTCACTACTGAGTAAATGTGCATTTATGGGGGTAGAATGAGTTTGTAGGTGTTATCTCCGACCTTCTCCAATACCTCAAAAGGGCCATATCATAAAGTCTTGATCTTTTTACCAAGACCCTATGGTATTTCTTTTTTCAGTTGTAACCAAACTATGTCTCCCACTTTGAATGAATTCTTGGTTATCTGTTGATCATGTTTGGCCTTATACTTTTCCCATGACTTCTTCAACATCTCTTGTCTTGCAAATGGATATGTCTAATACTTTCAAAACATTTCTCTACTTTCAATGCTTCTCTTGTGATTCTTTCCTCACTCCTCCTTGATGTCCTTAAAAAACATCCAATGACGAAGGTGGAAAGTATCCAAAGTAAGTTTCACAATGGGACTTACTAGTAGAAGTATGAATTGTTCTATTATAAGAGTGTTGAATGTAGATCAATTTTTCATCCTAGGTTTTTGGATGCTTATGATTGTAACCCCTCAAAAGATACACCAATGACTTGTTGGCTACTACTATCTTCCCATCTATCTATGGATGGAATGATCTATATCTCTTCAACTTAGTATCCATCTTCCCCCAAAGTTTAGTACAAAAGGAAATGAGAAAGATGGTATCCCCGTCCGAGATGATGTTCCTTAGTATCCAAAGTGTACCTATACCTATTCAAAGAACAAGTTCGTTACTTCTTGTCCTTTGATGGTATTTTTTGCAAGGCATAATAATTCACATCTTTTTGAACCTATGGACCACCATAAATAAATATTCATATCTGGTGCAGTCGTGACCCTCACGGTCCAACCGCCTCACCAAGACCTTCTTTTCCCCTCAGGCCCGAAGAGCTAGTAATGCCCTTCAGATCCCGTATCGGGACCTTTGTCACCCACAGGATCCTCTGTTGATCTCCCGACAGTATTCTCGGGAAATCGGGTTTCGTGATATCACAAAACTCGTGGGCACAGTTCGCTTGCTAACCAAAACCCCGAAACTCAATGGGTCAAAGGTCAATGTGTTTGGTGGTAGTCGGGGATTTCCCTATCGGGAAATCGAAACATGCGATGTCGTAATTCACTTGCACCACAGATCCCCAAACCCCGAACTCTGGGGGCATGCGCACTATCTCCCTGCCACGTCACCTCGACTCTCCATGCTATAGGGAATCGTGTGATTGCGATTTCAAAGGTCACAACTCCTTTGCATTGAGAAATTTCGAATGCCGAATCCTGATATCTCTGGATCTTGTGCCACATGTCCCTGTAGCGATCAACGGCTCCTACGACTTCGGGAAATCGCCAATCGCGATTCCAACGAAGATAAACCTCTTGCCTCCACAAACTCCGAAGTCCGAACCCTGATGGATCTTAGTTCTCCTGCGCCTAAGGGTTAAGTCCCTCGCCACTTCTCCCAGATCTGATGGTCGACGGGACTTCACAAGTCTATCCTGCGAACCCTGGCCATTGATTCTCCTCCTTGAGGATTCATTCCGCTCCAAATCTCTATCCTGTTCGAACCTTCTCCTGGGTTATTCTCGTAAGAATCATGGAGGAACTCTCCCTCCTGAGCTTGTCAACTCTGATTTATTCAGATACTTTCGCACACTGTTCGCTCCCGACCTTCAACAACTCTCGAAGCGTTGGGTCTTCCAAACTCTGGGCACTTGAAGCCACGGTGATCCCTGCCTTCCTGTGCTCAGACTAGCTACTGAGACTTCAAATTCAGCCTGCACTTCTCCTACACAGCTTTATCAACCCAATTCAACTTATGGGTGGACGAGAATAAGAGTTTCCTGTCTAGCCTCATCAACGCACTCTATGCAGATGAATTCGACTGCACTCTATGCAGGAATCTCCCGGCTCAAACAGAGAAACAATTGAAACTCATTCTCTTCCCTCTCAGACTTCAGTAAACCTCTGAAATCTTATGCATAGCATATTCAAAGCAAATGTATACAAAGAAAACAAACATTCATGAGCATAATATCAAGACAGAGGGAACAACACAAATCATTGTAATTGAATCACAGACTCTCTTCTATTAATTCAATCTGTACATGGGTGTTCTACACAAGCTCTCTGCTCTGCTCTCCTCTTTTGAATGCTTGATGATAATACAATGTACAAAGGAGGGTGCCTATATTCTGTTTTCCCTCTCGAATTCTACAACTATCAAATCTACAATTAATTCCTATCTAACAACATTAAATCTATTAAATGCCTTCTTATCTACTAAGGATGTGAGCGTAAAGGCTCAAGGTCCCCTTTACAATACAAGTGCGCTTTTTTATGAATGCCTTCATTAAAGAGTGGCACAACAATCCCAAAGTAATTCAAATTGTATGCTGGTGCTGTCCAGCTGTCTTTTCTGCTCCACGCGCTGGCTCGCTTGATGAGTGAGCGATGCTCCTGCATCATACTCCTCGGCTTGAAAAATTTCATGGGCTCCTGTCCATGAGCTCCTGCACAGTCTGCCCATGTTTCTGTATCATTGCTTTTGTTTCCCAGCTAGCATCCGCCACTGGGTGATTCTTCCATTTCACTAGGTACTCGAAGTATTGCTTCGGCCTGGTCTTCTGTCCGACTCGTTTGTCCAATATGCACTCCATCTGTGGCTTCTCCGCAATCGGCATCTGCTTCTGCCACTAGACCACTGGTTCTTCAGTTCCAGTTTTTGCCTCTCCAGTCCTGTATGGGTATAAATCCGAAACATTAAAAATCATAGATATCCCGATGCCATCCGGAAACTCTATTTCATAAGAATTCTCCTCGAATTTCTTCAGGACCCTGCATGGCCCAATCTTTTTCATTTTCATCTTGTTATATGTTCCCCTTGGGAATCTCTCCTTCCTCAAGTGTGCGAGAACCATATCACCAACTTCAAATTGAAGTTGTCTCTTCCGTCGATCGGCTCTATGCTTGTACTCCTGATTTGATTCTTGTAATCACTGCTTCACCTTGCTGTGAAGTTCTTGCATCGCTTCAGTGAATTCTTCTGCACTAGCACTGCTAGTCCCAGCCTGTTCTGACTCCCTGAGTTCAGAAACTCCCCTCGGTTGTGTCCCATACACAATCTGAAATGGCCTCTTTCCAGTACTTCGATTCACAAAATCGTTGTACGCAAACTCTGCCTGCGGTAATATGTTGTCCCAGCTGCTATGGTGCTCTGTCACCAAGCTCCTCAGCAAGTCTCCAAGACTTCTGTTGACCACTTCCATCTACCCATCTGTCTGCGGATGGTATGCTGAACTAAATGCTAAGTCTGTCCCTAGCTTCTTCCATAGCGTCCTCCAAAAATGACCTATGAATTTGGTATCCCTGTCCGAGACTATGCTTCTTGGCAATCCATGAAGTCTAACAACCTCTTTGAAAAACAAATTTGCAATGTGGGTCACATCGCTGGTCTTCTGACATGGAATAAAATATTCCATCTTCGAAAACCTATCCACCACCACAAAGATGGAATCAACTCCTCTCTATGTTCTCAGCAAACCCAAAACAAAATCCATGCTAATTACCTCCCATGGTCTATCGGGTATGGGCAATGGCTGGTAAAAACCTATATTCTGCTTCTGGCCCTTCGAATGTTGACAAATCCTGCATCGGTCAACAAATCGTTTAACATAGGCTCGCATGCCTGGCCAAAAATATGATTCGCTCAGCTTGGCGAATGTTTTGTCATGTCCAAAATGACCTGCTAATCCACCACTATGTTTTTCCTTCACCAAATTCTCCCGCATGGAGCAACTTGGAATACATAGCTGATTGCCTCTAAACAGCAATCCCTCCTGGATCTTGTAGTCTATCCAAGGACTCCTATCTCTGAGAATTGGATTCTCAGCTGCCTCGTATGCCTCAACAAAATTTGTATCATCTGCATACATGCCCCTCAGATTCTCAAAGCCCAACGTTTTGACTCTGAATTCCTGCAGCAACAAACATTTCCTGCTCAAAGCATCAGCCACTTTGTTAGCAGTCCCTGAAATGTGCTTAATTACAAATGTGAAATTTTGCATGTACTCTACCCATTTTGCATTCTTCTGGTTCAACTTCTCCTGTTGACTCACAAACTGCAATGCATGATTGTCACTGTACAATACAAATTCTTTGGGGATCAAGTAATGCCTCCACTTATTCAATGCCTGTATGATGGCATAAAACTCTTTATCATATGTGGAGTACTTCATCTTGGCTTCATCCAACTTCTCACTGAAATATGCCACTGGTCTGTCATCCTGACTTAATACCCCTCCTACAGCATATCCGCTCGCATCACATTTCACCTGAAATGTCTTCTGAAAATCAGGCAACACCAGAATTGGTTTCTCTGTTATTTTCCGCTTCAACAGGTTGAAGCTTTTCTCAGCCTCTGCTGTCCAATGAAAAAAATTATGTTGTTTTTTCACGGTGTCCATCATTACTGCGCTAATCCCACTGAAATTCCTAATGAATTTTCTGTAGAAACTCGCCAGTCCGTGGAAACTCCTCACCTCAAAAACATTTCTCAGTGATGGCCAATTCCTGATTATTTCCACCTTCTCGGGATCCATCTTCAACTCATTTGCTGATATGACAAAACCCAAATAAATGAGCTATGTCTTCATGAAGGAACACTTCTTCATATTTACCAACAACTTCTCTTGCTGCAGTCTTTTCATCACAATGGCCAAGTGTTTTAAATGTTCAGCCCTGGTCTTATTGAAAATCAATATATCATCCAGGTATACAACGACAAACTTCCCGATGAATTCTCGCAGGACTTCATTCATCAGCCTCATGAATGTGATCGGTGCATTTTTCAAACCAAACGACATGACCAGCCATTCGTACAAACCCTCATTTGTCTTGAATGTTGTCTTCCATTCATCACCCTCTCTCATGTGAATCTGATGATATCCACTCTTCAGATCAATCTTTGAAAAAAAATTTACCCCACTCAGGCAATCCATCAGATCGTCCATTCTCAGCAGTGGAAATATGTACCTGATGGTGATTTTGTCTATCGCTCTGGAGTCTGTACACATCCTCCAGCCTCCATCCTTCTTCGGACTTAGTACTTTCGGAACAACACATGGACTGAGACTCTCCCTGACCAATCCTTTGTCCAGCAGATCCTGTACCTGTCTTTTGACCTCCTCGTTCTCTTGGGGTGTCAACCTATACGCTGCTTTATTCGGCAAGCTTGCTCTAGGTATGAGGTCTATGTGGTGACTCACACTCCTCATCGGTGGCAATGAACGAGGTAATTCATCCACGATGATGTCAGCGAACTCTCCTAACAGTTCCTGAATCTCATTGGGCAAGTCATCCACTCTTGTGGTTGTCATGACAATTCTCGGTTTCCTGACAACAAAGAATTGTGGATCTTCCTTCTTCTCCATCTCTGTGAGAAGTTCCTTCCCACTCATGAGAAGTATTGTGCTGTTTACTTCCGGCTTCACTTCTTTATCCTTTATTGGAAGAAATTTATGGGTTCTCCCATTCTTCTCCAAAGTGTATGTGTTCATCCTCCCATCATGAATCACATTTCTGTCATATTGCCATGGTCTACCCAACAATATATGACATACATCCATGGGAATAACATCGCACAGAATCTCATCATGGTAATTCCCTACTTAAATTTAACTAAGCATTGTTTCGTAACACTTACCCGGTGTCCTTTCTACAACCACGAGACTTTATATGGACTCGGGTGCTTAGTTGTTTCCAGCTCCAGCTTTTCCACCATCTCGGTTGAAACGAGATTATCGGTGCTCCCGCTGTCAATTATGACCTCGCATTTCCTGTCCTTGGCTGTGCAAGACGTTCTGAACAGTCTGCTCCTCTGCACTGATCTTTCCACCTCTTTCTCATGTGTCAAAAGGATTTTATGCATTCCAAGCGATCTTCAGTCGTCTGCGTCTTCTGTCTCAGCATGACGCCTCTGTGCCTCAGTAATGTGGGCTTCTCCTTTGTCCGGTTTCCTTTCTGGACAGTCAATGGCTTTATGTCCGTCCTTCCCACATGTAAAGCATGTGATGATTCCTCCTCGTCCTCTTCCCCTACCTTTGGTATGAGGAAATGTGTTGGCATTAGCATAACCGCCACCCTGCTCTGTATGTTGCCTCCTCGGCTTAGCATATTGTTGCCTCTATGAGGTTCCACCTTTTTCAGATTTACCCTGAGGTTTCTTCCACTCCTCCTTGGGCTTATGGAATTTTTCTTGGGCAACCGCCTTGCATCCTCGGCTTAGCATATTGTTGCCTCTGTGAGGTTCCACCTTTTTCAGCTTTACCCTGAGGTTTCTTCCACTCCTCCTTGGGCTTATGGAATTTCTCTTGGGCAACCGCCTTGCCTCTTGGCTGACTCCTGCCTCGCCCTCGCTGTCCTTGCTTTCGGCTCAGCTTCTCTTCGGCTTTCAGAGCCATCTGGTATGCATCCTCAACTGTTCGGATGGTAACCATGCTTAACTCATCCTGGATGTCATATCTCAGACCATTCAGATATCTTGCCACCTTCTCATCATCACTCTCCCAATGACCTACTCGAATTTTCAGCCGGTAGAACTCCTCAGTGTATTCCCTGACTGTCATCAGTTTCTTCCTCAGGTTCTGCATTCGCCTGAACAGTGTGATATGGTAATCCCTCGGGATGAATTTCGCTTTCATCTTAGCGATCATCCTGTCCCAGCTTTTAATCTTTTGTTTTCCTTTGGAACGTCTATCTGCCTATAGCTCATCCCACCATAAGGCTGCATGTCCCTTTAACTTGGTAACAGCATGTCTTACCTTCTTGTCCTCTTCGATATCTTCATAATCGAAGTAGGTGTCAAGTGCTCGGATCCAATCCAACAATTCTTTTGCATCCAGGCTTCCTTCATAAGTCAGAATGTCCATTTTCGTCTTGGAACTCATCCTGGCAATAGATTTAATCAACCGTTCGGTTGATACATCTCCTGCTGGAACCTCTTCTTCACGTCCAACTTCCTCTTCAATTTCAGAGTCACTTAGATCTCCAGTCTGCCCTGCACGTCTATGTGCCACTTCCATATCTTCCATTCTGGCACGAAGATTTCCCAACTCCCTCTCCATTTCCACGTTCTATCCATGGGTACTTCCTTCCCTCGACATTTCTCTTCCTCTGGACAATTCCCTTTCCCCCTCTGGGTTGGGTGATTGTCTACCTCTTCTCGGAGGCATGGTGAAAATCTCTCCTCTCTGCTACTGAGAACAAAGAGAGCTCTTCTCCTGGCTCTGATACCACTTGGTGCAGTCGCAACCCTCACGGTCCAACCACCTCACTAGGACCTTCTTTTCCCCTCAGGCCCGAAGAGCTAGTAATGCCCTTCAG
Source organism: Picea glauca (assembly GCA_000966675.3). Classification (NCBI taxonomy): domain Eukaryota; kingdom Viridiplantae; phylum Streptophyta; class Pinopsida; order Pinales; family Pinaceae; genus Picea; species Picea glauca. Next base: position 1,562,069 of record JZKD02S1609357.1, on the reverse strand, counting down.
ATCCCATATCGGGACCTTTGTCACCCACAGGATCCTCTGTTGATCTCTCGGCAGTATTCTCGGGAAATCGGGTTTCGCGATATTGCGAAACTCGTGGGCACAGTTCGCTTTCTAACCAAAACCGCGAAACCCGATGGGTCAAAGGTCAACGCATTTGGTGGTAGTCGGGGATTTCCCTATCGGGAAATCAGAACATGCGATGTCGTAATTCACTTGCACCACAGATCCCTGAACCCCAAACTCTGGGGGCACGCGCACTATCTCCCTGCCACGTCACCTCGGCTCTCCGTGCTATCAGGAATCGTGTGATCGTAATTTCAAAGGTCACAACTCCTTTGCATTGAGAAATTCTGAATGTCGAATCCCGATATCTCCGGATCTTGTGCCACCTATCCCTGTAGCGATCAACGGCGCCTACGACTTCGGGAAATCTCCAATGGCGATTCCAACGAAGATAAACCTCTTGCCTCCACAAACTCCGAAGTCCAAACCCCGATGGCTCTTAGTTCTCGTGCACCTAAGGGTTAAGTCCCTCGCCACTTCTCCCGGATCTGACGGTCGACGGGACTTCGCGAGTCTATCCTGCGAACCCTGGTCGTTGATTCTCCTCCTTGAGGATTCCTTCCGCTCCAAAGCTCTATCCTATTTGAACCTTCTCCTGGGTTATTCTCCTAAGAATCACGGAGGAATTCTCCCTCCTAAGCTTGTCAATTCTGATTTATTCAGAGACTTTGCGCACACTGTTCGCTCCCGACCTTCAACAACTCTCGAAGCGTTGGGTCTTCCAAACTCTGGGCACTTGAAGCCACGGTGATCCCTGCCTTCCTGTGCTCAGACTAGCTACTGAGACTTCAAATTCAGCCTGCACTTCTCCTACACAGCTTTATCAACCCAATTCAACTTCTGGGTGGATGAGAATAAGAGTTTCCTGTCTAGCCTCATCAACGCACTCTATGCGGATGAATTCGACTGCACTCTATGCAGGAATCTCCCGGCTCAAACAGAGAAACAATTGAAACTCATTCTCTTCCCTCTCAGACTTCAGTAAACCTCTGAAATCTCATGCACAACATATTAAAAACAAATGTATACAAAGAAAACAAACATTCATGAGCATAATATCAACACAGAGGGAACAACACAAACCATTGAAATTGAATCACAGACTCTCTTCTATTAATTCAATCTGTACATGGGAGTTCTACACAAGCTCTCTGCTCCGCTCTCCTCTTCTGAATGATTGATGATAATACAATGTACAAAGGAGGGTGCCTATATTCTGTTTTCCCTCTCAAATTCTACAACTATCAAATCTACAATTAATTCCTATCTAACAGCACTAAATCTATTAAATGCCTTTTTATCTACTAAGGACGTGAGCGTAAAGGCTCAAGGTCCCCTTTACAATACAAGTGCGCTTTTTTATGAATGCCTTCATTAAAGAGTGGCGCAACAATCCCAAAGTAATTCAAAATGTATGCTGGCGCTGTCCAGCTGTCTTTTCTGCTCCACGCGCTGGCTCGCTTGATGAGTGAGCGATGCTCCTGCATCAATATCCCTTCCTATTTGTTGGTAAACCTCCCACAAAATCTGTGGAAATTCTTTCCCAACGTCGAGTGGGTATAGGTAAGGGATGGTATAGACCTTACTTTCTATTACTAGTCTTACTGGTACAACAAAGTATGCATCTTCTAATAAATCAAGTTGCATCTTCTTGCATTTTTCGCCAATACACATACCTTTGTAAGTTATCAATTGTATTCCTAACAGCAAAATGTCTTCCAACCTTGGAGGTGTTAGGTTCTCTAATAAGTTACAATCATTCACCTTTAGGAACACAACAATTGTGTAGCTTGTAGAGTAACCCATTCTAGAGATGATAGTCAACCTTACTGTCACCTTCTTCTACATGACTTTGGCCCTATAGCTACTGAAACACCCCCTCGAAGTCCTCATCTTCTGTGTATGCCTCTTTGTATGCATCATGGGTAAAATGCTCGATGTGAATAAGAGTTCCCAAAGCTATAATATTGGATGTGGGTGGCATTGAAAGAATTTATACCAACTTATTAGTGCTTCCCTTCTTATACTTAATGACTAGATGAAATTGTTGCAAAACCCCATCCACTTGTAATGTCTAGTTTGTTGTAGCTTACTCTGGGCTTTCAAATACTACATTGGATGGTGATCCATGTCTATATAATGGTTTCCTTTCCCATCAGATAATTCTTCCATTTCTTAACAACTTGAAACAAATCATAGATTTCTTTATCATATGTAGGGTAGTTCAAAACTCTCCCATGAAACATCTTGGAATGATAGCATACTGACTTACCTCCTTGCATCAAAAGTACTACCATAGCATACCCACTTGCATCTGCCTCCACTTTGAAGGGATTTTGCAAGTTAGGCAATGCAATAATTGGTGTTTGACTCGTTTTTTAATTCAACTCATCGAAACATTTTTGTTGATTCTTTCCCCACTGAAAACTCTTACCACTGGTTGTTATAGCATGGAGTGGTACAACTACCACTGAAAAATATGCTATAAAGTTCCATAGGTACCATGTTTCCACAAAAAATCTCTTAACTTCTGTGATATTAGTAGGAACTGGCCATTTTATGATAGCCTCCATCTTTTCAAGATCTATCTTGATCTTCCCTCCACCAATCACATACCCCAAATATACCAAAGGATGCTGAGAAAAATCACATTTCTTGAGGGTAGCTAGTAGTTGGTGCTTCTTCAAATCCTTATAACCTACATGAGATGTGATATATGCTCCTCCCAGGTAGATCTATAAACTAATATATAATCCAAATAAGCTATAACAAACAAATCTAAATATGCATGCAATACATCATTCACCAATCTCATCAGTGTAGCTGGTGCATTACATAAACGAAATGGCATGACCAACCATTCATACAAAAATTACCTTGTCTTGAAGGTGGTCTTGTAGGTGTCATCTTATTTGACATGCACCTGGTGGTATCTTGATTTGAGATCTAACTTGGTGAAGTACTTAGCACGCTACAACTAGTCTAACAAATAATCCATCCTAGGCAGAGAGTATTGATTCTTGAGTATAATCTTGTTCAAATATCTGTAGGCGATACACATTTTCCAATTCCCATTCTTCTTGGGTACTATGATGATAGGTGACCCACAAGATGAGGTGCTTGTTTGAATAAATCCATGCTCCAATAGTCATTGCAACTATTTCTTCACTTCGTCTGCTTCCAGAATAGACTATCTATACAACCCAATATTTGTTAATGGGGAGTCAGGAAAAAATTGTATCTCGTTCTCCACTTCCTGGAACACTTCTCTGTATTCCTGCAAAAAATCCTCCAACTGATTCCTTTACTCTTATTGAGTCATCACCTAGCCAATTCTCTCATAATAAAAACAAAACATAATTCTTACTTGAACTAATCAATTTTTTGGCTTGGTTAACACTTACCAGTGACATCTTTGATATACCTTTATGTGCATTGATGATGAAATAATTCCCATACTTTATAAAGCAGTAGTAGTTTTCTCTCCTCATGAAGATTGCAACTTATCAAGGAGGCTTAAACCTCTAAGGTTGCAGAGGCTTCCAAAAAATACTCCACACATGTCAAGGGGTACTACATCTAGCTCCACTTCATCAATATAATATGCACTTACAACAAATTTGATCTTACAATGTATCATGACCTTGATCTCTACATCCTTGTTCATCGATGGCAATAGATATGGGAGAGGATGACCATCAATCTTCAACCTAATATTGTTGATCATATTGAATGTTATGAGATTGGACTATGAACCAGAATTGAATAGAGCATCTACCTTGGTATTCTTGATTGTGATCTTGATATGGAAGAGTTTTTTCATCTCCTTCTCTTCCTTACAATGAAGGCTACTCAGATTCACTTCCTTTTGCACTGAACTACAAGAAATATTCTCATCCACATCTAAGATACTCTCTACTTGATTGGTTGAATATGTGGTTAGAAGTTTCTTCTTCTTGGCATCTCCCTTACGGTTCTTAGGATTTAACTCTAGATGTAGTTTCCAACACTTTTCTTCAGTGTGACCATTGATATTGTAATGGTTACAATGGTTACTTGGATCCTTGCATTGATGTGTAGTGGCTATTGTATTCTTTTATTTCCCTTTCCACTTCTTTTTTCCCTCCTTGGAAGCATCTTGGTGCTCTTTCTATTTGGAACCATGTGGTTTTTATTTTTTGTGGCCTATATTTTCCAAATATTTTTCTTGCACATTGACGTCATCTACTATCATGGGCTTGAAGAGCATCACCTGCTTTCAAAAATGGCTATGTAGAGCCCCTAAATACTTTAGGATTGCATTTAGGTTCTTGGGAGAGACACCCAACATGATATCCATCTTCCTAAATTTAGTGGTGTACTCTTGCACACTCTACCCCTACCTTTTCCTAAAGTAATGCAAAATGATCAATTGGTCCTCTACATACCCAATATAGTAGAACCAAGACTTAATGAGGTTTTTGAAATCCCCCCACTTAGTTACTAACATATCACCTACTATCCTAAGTGTTTCTGTGTGACTTTCCCACCAATATAATGCATGGCCCTCTAATTTCAATCTGGTAAATTAAATATTCTTCTCTTCTTCTATATGGTGGACACTAAAATAGACCTCTAACTATTTCAACCAATGATTCAACTTTACTGCATAGATATCACATTGGTATGGCTTGATATACACGTTTGCTTCCATTTTAAATAAATACCATGAAGGGGTAATGAAACTAGAACTTGGTTTCTCTTTCTTGGGCTCTTTCCCCAACTCCTTTTCTAGGTCTTCATTATCTCTCGGTTTCTCCTATGATTCGATATTTGAGTTAGAGCCTCCAACCTCCTCGAACATTTTGAGCTTACTTGCTAGAGATTCCATGAGGAGGGCCATATTATGAGAGATATCAATGACTTTCTCTTCCATCCTTGCAAATATCTCTTTTGATGGATCTTGAGGGTTGTTGTGAACAAACTCATCTGCCATGGCTAGGGTTATGCGACTTTCTTCTTAAGCCAATTCCTTGATCTTGCAAATTTCCACAAATACCCTAAAAACAAATTCTATTATAATAATGTGATATGTAAACTATCATGGATATTCCATTGGAACAATTCATCACAACATATCTTCTAATATTCTTAAATCTTAGGCTATGCAAACTAATTTTCCTTAGATCCCAGATTAATTAATTACTGTCTTTCCTTGAATTTATGAAATAATTGAAATATGAAAATGAAATAAGTGAGAAAAATAGTAGACCATCCACACACAATGAACACACGATATATCCTAGGAAACCCAATATGGGAGAAAACCCAGCTAGAAGGTGAGGCCTAAGTTTTTCTCTCTTTTCTTTAGCTATGGAAATGCAAATAAAAAGAAGAGGAACGCAGTGTGGAGTTTCCTTTGATATTGTGGCCTGTATGGATGCTACAAAATATTTTCATCCTCTGCTATGCTCTCAAAATACCACTCCTAGACGCTTTGCTCAAATATGGAACAAATACAATGCTAAAGAATGGAACCCTTTCTCCTCCTCGCGGTCTGATATTTAACATAGCCTTATAGTAGTCTAGGGTTAGGGTTTTGACTTCCTCAACCCTCAATTAGTGATAAGGTTTGGACATTCTAGAATCTTGTTGAAAGTCCACACGTGGCTAGCCCCATAAGTTTGAGTAATGGGGGTTGACCTGGCATCCACTTATACCATGGTGGTCAACATGGTAGGTTAACTTGTAGGAGTCATAACTTTCACATATGAAATTTGATTGAGGTGATATTTGTACCATTGGAAAGGTCTCGGTTTGTATATCAACATAAAAAAAAAATGACACTATAACCCCAAAAATTCCATTTAATGCCTCAAAATGGATCCATAAGGTTTCATACCCAAATATTCCAAACTGGGACCTGCCACTAAAATGGCCCTACAAGTTGATTCCTCAAATGTTTTCCACCTAGAAAGTTCCAAGATATATGACAAATTATATGATGATCCACTCCAAATCAAGAAGTAGGGATTGATTCAGTGAAGATAAAGCTATAAGAGAAAGTAGATTAATTGTACCTTCCTCCTATAGATGTGAAGGTTGATTGGTAAAATACCTAAGATTAGTTACTCTTAAAAACATGAGAGCGATAAGATTATATAGGTGTTGTTTTTCCTTGATATGCTTTATTAAAAAAAATACAACATCGTGGCCTTTTTCATCACGAAGTTCCATTAAATGAGGTTAGAGATAGTTGCAATATTCCATATTGTTACTCATATCCACAATGAAATAAACAAGTTCCATCAGAGATTCCTCCATTATCACCATGAGATAGAAAGTAGCACAAGTTGGTATAACCATAACAAATTGTGCTTAATTGAAAATTTTATTTTTTATATGGTTAAAACATCCTTAACCTTAAGTTCATCCCACTAAATGTCAATTAAACAAAAAATAAGACACTACCAAAGCATAAACAACCCTAATCTATTGAAATGTTTGAATCAAAGTAGATTTCAAATGGATATTACATGATATAATATATATGTTTTAAGGTTAGTTAAGGGAAAGAATTATACACCCTAAAATACAATTTATAATGCAAAGAAAACAACTACTAAACAAATTACTTTATTAAAAACATATAAAAAATAGCTATATTTATATCTAAATTGCATAAACTATGATAATGTGAAATTGCCACAACTCACTTTTATTGTGTTCCTGTTATCCCTGATACCTAGGGATAACTAGGAGATCATGTCTCGAGGCCCACATGGTCCTAGACATGGAGTACCGAGAGCAGATTGACTTGAGCATGGCCCTTGAGGGCCCATC